>UNPT01000175.1:0-94475 GCA_900536445.1 Hymenoscyphus occultus
TTATATAACTTTCATTCACCCTCTCACCCCTAAAAAGATTTAGCTACTAACTATCGCACCCACCCATCCATTTATCTAATCTAACACAACACAACACAAAACACAAAACGCATAAACCAAACTCCAGCAACAATGATATCTCGCCAGTCAACCAACACCCAACCCCCCTTAAACGCCTTTCATTCAAGTCAAATAAAACAAAAACGTCATTCTATGCCCAAGCAAAGCAAAAAAAAATAAAAGCCCTCTTTCACCATTCGATGCTAAACCGCAGCTCAATCCTGGTTATTAAATTAAGTTTACATTTGCTGGCAATAGGGGTTTTTTTGGTGCCCAGCCGGTTTTTATTAATCAATCAGACCCAATTCCGCACCGCGCTAAAGATGACAATGTCGAGAATGTAAAGAAGACTATGGTACGGTTTGAGGTGCCAATCGAGGAGCAGGTGTATCCGCCGTCTCGTTGGGATTGACACTGTCGATAGGAGCCATTCGACCACCACTTCCGTCAAAAATAAATGGTCCTACATCGTTCCTTGGAGTCATCGGACCCTCCGTAGTAGTCAAAATTACATCAAGAGAGGATGATGTTCCATCTGGACTAGGGGTGCGAGTTGTCGTACGGGCATTGGATGAGATGTGCTCGGAGTCGTCTACTGAAGGACGTGGTGCATCTGGTACTCGATTTCCCCTGCTGACAATGTCAACTGGCGGTACCGTAGCATTCGATGCTGGTAAGACTTGCTCTGCTGTATCTGGAGACTCCGGACCCTCAATGTTTAGCTCTTCTAGTTGTCCCACAACAAGCTCGTATTGGCTGGGATCCGAACCATCTTGAGCTACAATTTCTTGACCGTTGGGATTTTGAATGTCCGGTGATCCACTTCCACTCCCACGTTCATCCGTACCCGCGTGGGTTGCTTCTGTAGAGTGAGCTTCGTTACGTCGTTTCGTAGTATCCTGAGCTGGTTCCACTTCTGGTTGATCTGCAGATCCATCGGCAACTTCGGCGGCCCATTCACCACTCGTCTCCGGGTCATCAAGTTCAGCCTCCAGGTCAGCGACACTCCTACAATTAGGACAAACGAAATGAGGCCAATGTGGTCCATTTATAATGACTCGAATGCATTTATAATGCCAGGTATGTGAACAAGGGGCAACAAATAGCGATTGACAGGGCTATGAGAAAAGTCAGCGAACGAAACATACAAACTTGAGTTTATTTGTAGACATACAGCGATTGGACCAAGACAAATTGAACAGTCCTGTGAGGTGCCGCTTCCTGAAGATTTGCCAGAGTTATTCAGTTCTCTTAGTCGTTTGTGAGATTGTACGCTATGACAGGGTTAGCTTGACAAACGGGGAGAGACCTACCAACTTACTTGAAACTACTTGGAGCAGTCTGCCAACCTTTATTCAGTTCTACCCTGATTTTGACACATCTGAAAATCATTTCCTCGCCTCCTTTGAAATCGATTCCCAGCTGCACAATATCTCCATCATTGACTGGATATGGTTTCGATTCAGTACCAGGGGGACTGAGACGGATATGATTGAGAAAGGTCCCTGAAGAACTCTTTACATCCTTGATAAACCAACGACCACCGGAACACCAGAACTCACAATGTCTTCGGCTAACTACCTTGGACTTGAAACCAACAGGGGCTGATGATGGGACGTTTGGGGCCTGGGTTGGAGCCGCATCTCGCTCCGAATATCGTCCAACTTTGATGGTCTCTGAGCCTGTAGGTAATATGCGAGCCATTGGGTTGAAGGTAAGTGATGGTCGAATCGCTCTTGGATCATGATGGGCCGTGAAGCGTATGGAGGGTAGTTGATGAGACATGCCCTTTGAATTTGGGGTTCCATTCTGTGCAGAAGCCTCATTCCTAGGCGCATCTACAGACGTATCGGTGGTGCTGACAGCGGTAGCTGCGGTGCGTGTTCGAGTCATGGATGCAGTTAATTCGGAGGCTACTGCAGAAGAATCGTTTCCTGACAAAACCGCAGAGGAAGAACCTGTTGCCGTGGACTGAGGTTGGGATCCAGTGCGTGAGACACCACTTTGCCCACCCACGGTCGGTAGCCACCCACTCGTAGAATTTAGATTGTCCTGTGTATGGGAGTCGGCGACCGAAATATCCGTCGTTCGCTGGGCGGTGGGTGAAGTCTGTCGAGGGTTGGAGGGGGTTTGAAGTGGAGTTCTCGCTACAGAGGGAGTTACTGATGCTCTGGGAGAGGTTGTGGGGGAAGGTTCGCTGGAAATTCGCGACAAGTCGAGGCGCTGCTGACTGTTGGAATGGTGGTGGTGACTGTCGCGGGAGAGGATGTGATTCTGCGTGTATGTCCGCAAGTAACTCAAACCTCGCAGTCGACTCGAACGGGTAGGTGAAGTGGGGGAAGGTAGTGGTGGTGAAGCTGGAGGACGTTCAAGAATTTGTGAAGGGCCGGGGTGCCACGGCGGACTAGGCACGGATGAGTACATGCTGAGTCTGATGATGCTGGTGTTCTAGCCTAGAGCCTCTACTCTCTAGCTTCTAGCCTATGGCTCGACCGTTTGCCTTTGGCGTTGTTTTTTCGGGCTTGTTGGTCGGCGGCGGTGCGGTGGTGGTAGCGATACCTCTACGGAATTTCTACTGCTACGGTACGAGGACTGCGAGGGATGTACGAGTAGTGATCCAGGAGGGAGAGGGAATGCGAAGAGGAAGCGGAGAGGAAGGAGAGAAGGTCTTGAAAAGAGGGACCTTGGAACTCTCGACGTGGGTTTTACAAGTTGTGCTTCTAGGTACGAGTACCTATACGGAGTCTAGTACTGGTGGCGGAAACAGCGCTTCTGGGTGTTTAGCATGGTGCAAGTGACCGACCCATCAGTGAGGAGTTCCCAGCTGGGTGAGGGTGAGGGTGAGGGTGAGGGTGGACGTGAGGGAGGAGACCGAGTGCGAGACGAGAGAAGTGCGCCAGAATGAGAAGGGCGAGGAATGGCGTTGGACACCCGTCGGAACGATTGCAGGCCGGCGTGAGAGAGAGGGAGAGAGAGAAAAGGAGATGAGGTGATGAGGTGATTCAGAGACTTAAATCTGACAATTTCGGTTTAGTGGACGGTCTACCAGTAGAGGTTCCGTTCGTCGCGACGTTTGCGTAGAAAGTTGAAAGTTGGGGTCTCGGAGAGTCAGTCCCCAGTGGTGTTAGTCAGTGGAGTGGGAGTCCGCTGAGTCTGCCTCTGTCTTGGTCGCTAAAATTGGGCGCCCGCTCCGCTGCAGTTCACTACAACTGCTCACTACTCGTCCTGGCGCTGCTGGCCCACCAATGGCCTCACTACTGCAGGCCGAGTTGTACACTGCTGCTGCACCAGAAAATCCGGAAGCGACCAAGTCTGCGAGATCCTGTGCCGGTGCTTGTTTTTAGCATCGAAGACAGCCAGACAACAATAAAATTGTGAGGAGAGATGATGTTGGACCGTTGGTACTGTAGTCAGCGACGGCGATCAAAGGCTGAAAGGCCTAGGGCTGTGCTGTCCGTACCTGTACCTGTTGTACCAGCCCACCTGCACTAAGTACTACCGCCTCAGCCAAAGCAGGGAGCCCCCGTCTCACCTTCAGCGAGTGAGTGCAGGTGATCACGGAACTGATACTCAAGTACGAGCAAGCGAGTACAATCGATCTGATAAGAAAGTGCTGCATTCAGTAATCGGGATCGGCCTCGGAATCGGCCTCGGAATCGGAATCTGACAGCCTTGCGCCTTGCCACCTCCACTCCACCTGGCCAAGCTGGCCTCGTGCCCACGCCGCTTTTGATAAGGCTCATCGCTTGCCGTGCGTGACCATCTGCAAGTAAATATTCTAATCTTTTGCAGAGGCACCTGACGACAGCCTCAACCCCCACCAACTACAATCATGCTGAGGACGACGCCATCTCGAGCCCTCGCTCGAGCTATGTCTCTTCCATTTAGTCCCCGTGTTCTGCCCACCTTCCGATCTAGAAACTTTGCAACCGTCGTGGACCCCATCCCCAAAGTATGCGCCCCGAAACTCTCAGAAGAATTGGCTGCAACTGCTTTCGGACTGGTCTAACCGAATTATAGGACCCAGCAGAATTAGACCAAGTAACCACTCTTCCCAATGGAATTCGAGTTGCGACAGAGGCATTGCCAGGTCATTTTTCCGGAATCGGAGTTTATATGGATGCAGGTTCTCGATATGAAAACGAACATCTTCGAGGCGTGAGCCATATAATGGACAGACTGGCCTTTAAATCGACGACGAAACGAACAAGTGATGAAATGTTGGAGGCGCTGGAATCCTTGGGTGGAAATATACAATGCGCCTCTTCGAGAGAAGCCCTTATGTACCAATCCGCAACTTTTAACTCGGCAGTGCCTACAACGGTCGCTTTACTTGCAGAAGCTATACGCGATCCCTTGATTACAGAATTAGAGGTGGAGCAGCAATTGGAGACGGCCGCATATGAAATTGGGGAAATATGGTCAAAGCCAGAGTTGATATTGCCCGAATTGGTCCATCTGGCAGCATACAAGGACAACACTCTCGGAAATCCATTGCTGTGTCCAAAGGAGAGGCTCGGAATGATCAACAAACGTGTCATTGAAACATACCGGTCTACATTTTACAAACCAGAGCGCATGGTTGTGGCTTTTGCTGGGGTTCAGCATGACGAGGCTATCAGATTAACGGAGCAATACTTTGGGGATATGGCGAAATCCAACGCCCCATCACTTTCGCAGACTGGTTCAGACACAACATTAGGCTCCTCATCGACGAAGCCTCCAGCTCCGATACAAAACCCATCAAAATTACTTTCACGAATTCCTTTTTTCAAAAATCTCTCCACTTCCGCAGCTAAAAATGCCGAAGTACACTCGCATCTCAGCTTCCCACCATCTGCGCTCGAGCTCAAGCAACATTCTCATTATACCGGTGGATTCTTGACTCTCCCCAATTTACCACCTCCCATTCAAGCCACTCTCCCCCCATTATCTCACCTCCACCTCGCCTTTGAGGCGCTTCCCATAGAATCGGAAGATATCTATGCTCTTGCCACACTCCAGACTCTCCTTGGTGGAGGCGGTTCCTTCTCGGCTGGTGGTCCTGGAAAAGGAATGTATTCACGACTATATACCAACGTCCTGAACCAACATGGATGGGTAGAATCTTGCGTGGCCTTCAACCACGGCTACACAGATTCCGGAATCTTCGGAATCTCAGCCAGCTGTTCGCCCAGCAAAGTGCACAGTATGCTCGACGTCATGTGTCGAGAACTCCAAGCCCTAACTTTGGAAACGGGCTACTCCTCACTCCAACCCGCCGAAGTGAACCGAGCCAAGAACCAGCTCCGATCCAGTCTCCTCATGAATCTCGAAAGTCGCATGGTCGAACTCGAGGATCTCGGTCGACAAGTCCAAGTCCATGGACGCAAAATAGGCGTCCGTGAGATGTGTAGGAAGATTGAAAACCTTACCGTCAAGGACCTCCGACGAGTCGCGAAGATGGTATTTGGGGGAATGGTACAGAACCCCGGGAAAGGAAGCGGTTCTCCTACCCTTGTCTTACAAGAAGGTGACGAGGAGGGCATCACACGGAAAGCGCTACAGTGGTCCGACGCGCAGGAGAAGATTGCGGGGTGGAGATTAGGCAGACCTTCGTGATTATAGAGCTGAACTCTGTGTCAGTTGAAAATTTTCAAGAAATCCATCTTATGAGTGTTATGAGGGGGAGGGGGGAGGGGGAACAGAAAGGCGTTGGTATGTAGATAGGTATGGAATCTTACCGAGTCAAGTAAGTTATCTTTTGTTGGTGTAAAATATGTACTATACAATACAATACAGGGAAAATATCACAAGATTAAAAATGGGCCTACTTGTATATCTAAATCAATTTATATACAAAGTCGTGTTAAAGGGACTTTTGTATTATAGTGCTACTATACTATATATATATATATATATTTGGTTCTTAATCTAATTTCTTTTTTTCTTTCTTTTTTCTCTTCTTTTTTTGAAATTCTTTAAATTCTGCCTAGGTAGGTAGTGATTTATTTTTTGTTATTATTACGATAAATGAATAAACTAGGTAGTCTTTGATGTAGTGTCTCCTCCTTGGTACTGTAAGCTGGCAGCTGGTATGTAGGAAGCTGGCTAGAATTCTAATTGCCCCTAATAGAACCATACTAAGCGAGGACATATTCTCTAACCGCGAAACCTCGATTCACAGACTAAAATACTAATTCATTCGGTTCGAATCACTTGTGAAATTCTCGCTGATTGGTTTCATGGTTCTGGAGCTTGTGACTAGTATAGAAACTAGTCCTCTTACAAAATATTTAAGCTCCTTATTACTTTACGAAAACCAAGCAGGTCACTCTACAATTCGCAATATAATTTTAAGTCCGAGAGTCTCTCATCTGCTGGTTAACTATTTAGCCTGAACAGGAACATCTTAGACGACATGGATTGGCTTCGAGGACACAATCATGGTCTATCACGGCAGGATACTTCTATTATGCCTTCAGGTTTAGACAACCAGACTCGCTCATCTTCAGGTGGCCTCTCTCAACCCAACGTTTCTAGACTACCATGGAACATAGACATGCCAGTTCCCGCAGCCAGAATTCTCGCTAATGAGAACCCCTCTTCGTCATGGCGTAATAATCAGGCATCACATCTACCTTCCCGTATCGATAACACCCATCCTTCCTCGTCTAGAGCAAGAGACCAGTACCCAACACGGAACAACCAATACTCTCAGCTAGCATCTCGAGTCGACAACCGTCACCGTTCCCCATCAAGACCCAGGCAGCCCTCCCGCAATAACCACTCCCGACTCCCATCGCGCATCACCAACAACCACACCTCCTCACCACGTCGTCATCAAGTCCGCACAACAAGCACCTTCACCTCCCAACACGACATCGACATGGCCGCTCGGCAAACACACATCGATTCTCTCCCGCCCGAGCAACAGAGAGAGCAAGACGTCTGGGCGCGGAACCAATTAGAGCGGAATGGCAGCAGTTGTCCAGACGGATATATTTATATTTATTTATTTATTCCTATTTAATGTCTGGCGAATACAACTAGCCGACTTGTAGCTAGGTTCTAGAATAGCCCTCAGTAGAGCAAAAGACGCTGGGGGGGTGCCCCAGATACCGGGGGGGTGTAGATATGAGAAAACCAGGCGGATATAAATACCAGAGAACCGACCACGGGTACATTTGCCCCCTTGGCGTGCATCTGGTGACGCATGAGCTGTTGCGGGAAGGCTTGGGTAGGTTTTATCAGTTGAGTTGTGAAGGGGGTTCTAGGGGGGTGGAAAGGGCGTGGGCGTGGGCGTGGGAGGGTCCTTTTGGGTCTCTGGCGGAGGTTGAGGAGTATGAGAGGAGTTGACTGGGCTTTGCTTGATGGGTTTTTAGTAGGTAGGTAGGGAGATGTAAGGGTGGTGGAGAGAGTGAGGCGTCACTGGGAGGAGTGACACTATTAGTTTTCAAAGTGTTGTGTTTGGGAGGTTCGTTGTGTTCGTGGTTGATGAGAATCCTACCGACCTAGGTAGAAGACGGTTCACAAGAACATCTATGTTTTATTCTAGGTTTTCAAGTACGAGATCTTTATGAGAATCCATTTAAGATCTGTACCACCTATATATAAAAACTTATACTACTAGAAACTCTTCCCTCTTTGCGATTTATCTAATTTATACCACAACAAGAAGTAGGATTTTATCAAGTAAACTAATAATCTTTCCATCTACCACCTATCACACCATATAAGCTAGACCTTAGAAAGTTCCATAGCCATCGTAAGAGGGTTATCCAAAGTCTGAATGCTAACAACTTCATACCCACCAAACGTGTCTGCATTACGACCAACAGTATTCAGGTAAGAATAGATATTATCGTTCCCAGCCAGGATCTTGAACCAGTCACCCTCCACACCCTTCGCCCCCTTCTTCAAGACATTTTCCTGGCCCGATTTCCCCATCGCTGCGCTCGCCGCCTTGATATCTCGCTTAGCTTCGTCGTTGGTGATCAGCTCCGAGATCAAGAAGAATTTCTCCGGCTTTTTCCCATCGAGTTTTCCAGATTGCTATTAATCAAAGTTATATTAGTATCACAATTGTACTGTAACAAAGAATCTTGGAACGCACCTTCGCAGCATCATGAAGGAGTTGCGATGCCGGAACAGCCTTAGCATCAAAGCCATCAGCAGCAACCAACTTCCCATTCCCATCTTTCACAGCTTCCCCCTTATCATCAAGCTTATACCGATTGGCATCGTACTTCGCAAACCGGGCATGCGCAACGATCGCCACATACTCCTTCCCCACCCCATCCTTCGCTCTCCCAATACTCATCTCCACCACATTCTTCTCAGGATTCCCTTTGGAGCGCGCGAACATCCGACTCCAGCCTTCCTCGTCCTGGAAGCCGTATTTTTGATCAAACCCAAGTTCCGGAATGGATTGCTCGACCCCGAGAAAGTCTTCTTCTTCGATGTCGTAGTGGTCTTTTTCTTGCTGCGTGTACCCTTTGTTTTTCTGCGGACTGGCGGCTAGCTTGAGCCCCTTGTCTCCGCGGGTGGTTAGTTGGGAGGTGGTGAGTAAGGTGGGTGTAGATTCTCCGCCGCAGCCGGTGCCTCGACACCATATATCTGGGCTGTTGTTGACGTTGCTATCTCCGATATGGACGGGTGGTTCGTTGAGTGTGGTGTCGGGTGTTTTATCACCTGTGCCGATTCTGGGCGTATTTTCGCTATCGGGCTTTTCTCCAGTATGTGAGGGAGTCTCGCTGCCGGGTTTGATAGTAGGAGGGACTCCTTTGGAAGGTGTGATTCTAACTGGTGCTGCGCGGACATGGTTCCAGTTGTATACTGTCACTCGAGGTTAATCTTTGCTTCTTAGACTGTTGAAGGTGTGGATGTATACTTACACTCAATTTCAGAGTTAGGAACGGCTCTACCAAGTGTCTCTGGTATACTACCAAGGGCAGCTAAGCCGAGCAGGAGACTGGTACTGCTAAAACGCATTGCAGAGTGTGAAGTGGGTGTAGCAAATAATGAAGTAAGTACAGCAATGAATGAATGTGCCACTTCTAGAAAGAAACTGAGTACCAAACAGAGAGCTATAGGAAATATAAAAAGATGTGAACCGATGAATCAAAAATCCTTCTTGCTCTCATCCTCTTCAGGTACTTATATCCATCCATACCAGACAACACGTACGCATGAGAACTATCCAAGAAACTCCACGTTTATTTTTATTCTTTCCATGTCAATCATAAACCATAAATCATGAGGTGAGAAGTAAGAACGATTTCAGTATAGCCGCTGGGATTCTATTCTCTCTGAATCCTACGGAAGTGGAATCGATTCGTAAAAATCGCAGCGCCAAGGTGGCGGAGGAGTGGTCCTAAAATAATCCATTCCTTCAACCTACCTCGCCTCGTTCAGGCTCCACTTGTAACTATATTCTACCATCTCGCCCGTACGCCATTCGTTGGCTGCCTCTCGCGCGCTTCGCAAATTGAGAGGCGGAATATGAAAATTGTTGGGATGGTTGTAATATAACATGTACGAATTATAGCCGTATAATTAATGTTGTATGTACGGTTCCTTTAATTTCTCCGTGTAGATACTCCCTGATATGATATTTGGTTCGATGATACACTATGTTTACTTTATTGGACCGGATATAGGAAGTTCAAATCCACTCATTGGTAGAATGAAAAAGGACTCAGTTTCCAGGTTCAATTGGTATATTATAGTCACGTGTAGGGTTTTTTCTCATACCTCGAAATCCCCCTGGACGCTAGATTGTAAAAATTGTATATTATAAAAGTCTTTATTATTAAAACCTTTTCGTTTGAGCTTTGAAAATTTTAGTCTATTTGCTGTTAGTTAAGTATTGTTTATTAGATTATGAAGAAGAAGAGAAGGAGAGATCTTCTTGTGCGAGAAAATGGTTAACTACATGTACGAGTACGAGTACCCCTATTCACTTCATTATAGTACAGTAATAAGGGTGGGTTCTATCTCGTGTCATTCCATTCACTAAAAAGGTTGAATCCTTCGGGTTTTACTATTCCGTCAACGATTTCAAATAGATCCCCAATCCTTCATAATCAATTTACTGATAAGCACTACGGAGGTAAGGTCTTGGTAAATAGAGAACTGCAGGTCTGTGGCACAGAAAATGGGGGCCGAGGGGGCTTCGCTTACTCCCGGCTCCACAGCCCGACTCAGCCCCTAGCCCTACGAGTATATCTCACCTACCCCACCACTTGTACCTGCACAAGTGCCCCCATCCCCCTCCAACCATATTCCAAAAAAAAAAAACAAGCTGCGGGATCATGCTGTTCCTAGAACTCCCTTTAGATCTCCTCAAAATTGTCATTTCCTTGACGGTTACGGAGCTAGGGTTGAACCAGTCGATGAAAGCCCGTCTTACATGTCGTATGTACTCTACAGCATCCACCCTCCCACAATCCACGTCCGCTAATCTCTATGGCGTCTTAGGCGTTTTCGCCAAAGAAATTCTTGAGGCGGTCGTTGAGACAAGAGCTATTGAGGAGGTCGCATCAAAGTCTCACAGGCTGTTGAGAATCGAGCACCACCACGATGTGACTGCGCGGTACCTTGACCACCGAGTTCGCACTGATGGCTCCGTTACTCATCCTTGGATTGCAACTATTCGTGAGACGTGCCGGTTGCTTGCTCAACATACTAACTCAGAGCACGATGTCGCGCAGGTGGAGTTGTATCGCCGTAGTGCTTGTTTATGTCTTGCCGTGAATGCAGGACGTGATGTGTTTGACATATTGGTCAAGGAGTGCACAGATAGCAAGAAGGAATTTGAAGGTAGTGACACTTCTCTAGTCAATTGTCTGGCAATAGCTGCATGGATGGGTGATGGGACTCTGGTGGAGTCATTAACTATGGGAACGGAGCGGGATCCACTGTCCTTCTTTGGAAGGCCATCATGGGCAGCCGCAGCCCAGGGCCATGCGGATCTCTTGCAGCTCTTCTTAAACCAAGGCGCTTTGCCTTACAATCCTGACTTTGTTCAAGGTCCCCGGTTTGAACTTTCCAAGAGCCCTCTGGCTGTAGCTGCATACATGGGCCACGAAAACATTACACGACTTTATCTCCAACATTACTGCCCAGAAATGCAGCAGGAGGAGCTGGCGGGTATTTTCTATGCAGCGAAAGGCAATCAACCCACTACCCTCCAACTACTTCTGGAGCATCACAAGAAAACTTCGACAGTACAAGAATATCAAAAAACCATTGATGTTGCCCTTACCATGAGCTCTGGACGGGGTGCTCCTGATTCTCTCCGGATTCTCCTGGACCACGGTGCCGACGTTAACAAGTCACTTGACTTTCCACTCTCGTGTCTACAGTTTGCGGCGATTGCTGGGGACACGCAAACTGTGAAGTTGTTGCTCGACGCGGGTGCTTCGCTCGAGCCTATGGTTTGGAATGAAAGAACTAGACCGAGTGCCTTGAAAGAGGCCAGCCGGAGAGACAATCATGCCCTTACGAAGCTTATATCTGATAAGCATCAAGAATTGCGTGCTGGATGTTCCTAGGGAACTAGACCTACTGATGGAGATGTCGAGGTTGAGAATTTGTATGGCGATTTCTAGGTTAATAATCATCTTCATCTTCTTTCTACCTCAAGCGTGTGTGTTAAGATACCAAATAGAGGTGGTTTTCTCCTAGGGAGATTATTTCTCCAAAACTTCTTGTTTGTTCCCGTGGTGCCTTCTGGAGGGTGATGGTGAATGACATTTAATTTGAATTGAAATACTGCCCTCCAGCATCTCCATAATCGCTACTCAAATTATGCTTAGTGTTTTACAAAACCCCGAGAAGAAAAATTCCTATCATTTTGCTTTTTGTTTTCAAGTACTTTATGGAACAGAGGGGGATTTCTCTACCTTCATCCTTCGCTCGACAAGGATCTATTGCCATTTACCTTTGCTTCTTTCTACATAATTCCCACTTTTCATAAAGCAATTACTCTCTACCCTTTCTAATCTTTTTTTAATCTTTTCTTATATAAATCTAGTCGTTCTATCCATACTATTTAAGCTACTGGTACTTATTCTTTGTAACCCCTTATTTCTTAGGAATATAAAGGAAGATGAGTTAGTTGTAATCTTACTTTTTACTTTGTGGAACTTTGTTTATAGTTACTTAGAGAGGTTTGTTACTATTTAGTTGGTAGAATAAGGGAGGGGGTTGGGGGGGCGCTAGTAGGGGGGGTGGTTAAGAGTTTTGGGAGATAGGTTGGGGTGTATATTGTATTGTTACTCTTATTATAGTGCGCTAGCTTGAAAGTTCTTTATGTGTAGATGCAATGTAGAGAATACAAGTGTATAAACTTATTTAAGCTTGATTCGCAACTGATAGCGTGTTAACAAAACTAATTAACTACTTAACGCTACTTGAGTAGTAATCGAGTTAAGTTGAATAAGTATAATTAGTAGATTCCGTTAAGTTGTTGATTAGGTGCCACTAATCAAATCAACTAATCGAATTAAACAGGCTGACTAAATATAATAAAATTGGAAAAGCGACAATAGTTCTCATATGTTCGTACAACTTTTCTGGTTGTGCAAGGGTTCAGGATGATACTGTTCTAAACTAGTTATATATGGAGCAATGTCGACGTCCCTTAAAATAATGAGGCGTGATAGTACGACGAGTTTGATTCAGGAACACAACCTTGACTGTTAAATATACCGCTTTTCCCCTCCATGTCCTTAGCAACCAGAGGAGAAAGCGCATCTTCACCATGTCACCGAGGCCGAGAAAATATTTAGGCTAATTGTGAGGTAATGAAGGGAGATCCCCATGAGCGTGCTCACAATAGAAAAACATATAGGTATATCCGTGAATCTCATCGCTATTTCTAATTTGCTCCAAGTATCTCAAACTGCTTTTTGAATTCATCCAGACTTTCTAACTAGACACTCGCCCTTTCCAAGACGCCTTTCAAGTCGGTCATTACATCAGAATTCTCGACCATTCCCAATGGCACATCGGGTAATTTATACCCAAGCAAGTTCTTCATCATCGGACTCATACCCAAAACCTTGCTCCTCGGGATTGCTAAAAACTGATTCTCCTCAGTTCGATAGATGCCTCTGCAAAAGAACAATCCATGAACCACCCGCGTGAAGTCTTTGACGCTATTATGTCCTGCTCCATGATAGGCACCCGCTAGGAATATAAGCGCCGAGCCAGGCTCCATTTCTATGGTTCGCTAATTAGGACGCAGTCTCGGAGGAAGGTGAGAAATGGGGCATACCAGCAAAAGTCACTTCATCGGTCCTCGGCAACCTCTTTTCATCCCAACGATGGCTCCCGGGAACAAACATCGTCGCTCCATTCTCCATGGTCGTTTTCACACCAGCTATCAAGCACGCAAACTGACTTACCTTCTCCAGCTTGTACGGCAGAGAGTGATCTATCACGTGGATGATATCATCTCGATGCAGTCTCTGTCTTGGAGCGCCAGATCTCACACGGAAACTGAGACTCAAACTAAGCAAGGGGTCGATGTGATAAGGATAGTCGATTTCCTCTTGCTGCCTACTCCCCTCCTCGGTGAGGATTCGTCGTCGCAACTCCACGAGGTGTGGATGCTCACAAAGACTAGCCATCGTAGGAGATTTTCCGACAAGTCCACCGACAAGAAGGGTTTCTTTGGGAACGATGGCTAAGCCGTTCTGGTTGATTGCTCTGTCGCCTGTCCAGTCCAAAGTGTCTTTCTCGACTTGTGCAAGTTGTTCGGGTGAGAGAAGGTTGTTGAGGATAAACCCGCCATCTCGATCGAGAATTTCTATCATTTCATCGACTGAGGCAGTGATAGGAAGCTCGGCGATCCGGACTGAAGGTTTGTAGTCTGCATCTAGAGGAGGTGGTGGGGGATGTATCTTGCGACCGGCTGGCTGCATCATGTTGGAGTAGTGTGGTAGGGCTTCAATGTTTGGGAGTTTTCGGGGTCGGTCTTCAAACTACTTGAAGTGTATTCGTAAGTAGTGTATGATGTGCAGATATTGAAAGAATTCAATGCTATGAGAGCTCTCGGAACTAGGTAAAGTGGCCTGGCGACTACTCTATATATATATATCAACAAAGTCGGGAACTATTATCTCGATCGTCACTCCAGTTTTCACTTTGGAACCCGTTGTTATCGGATAACTGTAGCTAAACAGTTCCCAGAAATACTGCTCGTCGTTGTCTTATCGTCGCTTAGCTCAAAATGTACTAACAGTCCCCGCAGCTTCCCATTGGTCGACAACAGGGCCGTCGCACTTTTGTCCCCAAATGAGTGCCAGAGATCCACCATCACTGACCAACCTTACTTTGGATTTCATCTCCTAAAATGGAGTAGTGACGCTAACGATAGTTCAATGCATCCTATTACGTGTACAAAACAGCAATAACTGATCTGTATCTTCCAGAGACGCGGAACATTTCCAAACTCATCCCACCCTTGGACTCCCAAAACAACAGCTGGCTACTGTAGGACTGCTCTAGCCATTAAGTTACAACCCATATTATTTATTTCTTTTCCGCTCGGGGTATATATCAATATGGTTCGAACAATTATCTATCTGGAACGCATGCTTTTATTTCGAAAAATAGGCCAGCCAGTCTGCTGAATTTGCCTTGGTATTATTTGAGGACTTTATTTGAGTGTTGTGTAATTTTCGATACGGTCTGAGCTAATGAGAAGTACATTAGATCTCGTGGACTGTATCAGTGAGAAGAAAGTACTCTATATAACAACTAACGTGACCAAGAAATGTTTACTTCTAATGGGATTTCTGGCCCACCTCGATAAGGTGAGTTTACTATAACTTCCAATACAAAATCCTCAGCGTGACGATATCAAGATATTCAAGAGGCGTCATTATTCGATAGCGACGAGGAGAAATCTCATCTAATATGACCCCTTTTAACTCAGGAGTTCTCACTCCTTCTCTGAATTATGAGGTGAGATGTAAGCAGAAAGAATCACTTGAAATAGATCCAGTTTGTTTACCAATATCCATGCCACTTCCCCAAAGCCACTTCTTACTACTATCACATTTACGCATACTCGAAAGAGATAATTCAGTCACATGGAGTAGCATTATGTGGAAAAATCCAAGTGACCACTAATTTTAAATGGCTATGAGATTTGTGTGTATGATACTGCAGGAAGGAATCTAACCTTCTTCGCATCTTTCAGTGGGCTACACTATTTACTTATAAAGTTGCACGCATCTGGCCATTTTGCTAAGCATCATATGACATCTCAGGTTTTCATTTCCCTCCTCTTTGCAGGGAATTGAGGAAATTCGATGCACCCTTTGCGTTTGATTGGTTCATGGTGAAATATCTCCAAGTGTGCTAGAAATCATGTCGGTCACCAATCCATAGATGAAATTCATGTAGAACTGCACTTAACCTCGATGAAGCGATTTCTTGAACATCAAGGTGGATACAGTAGTAGGAAAGAGATGTGTGTAAAGAAAGAATAGCATGCAGTACACTTTTCTTATGGATCGCTTACCACTAGGTGTTTTAGAGGAGCAATGTGGTAATATCTAGCGAAAAGAAAACTTTAACCTCATCTCTGTTAGTTTAGGTCTGGTTGCATTGAGATACAATCTCCCAGCTTTCGCTTAAGGGACATATAAGTATATTTGTCTTTGGACTATCAGGTGAAAAGGCTACGTTGGCCCAGCAATGGCAGTGAACGTTTGTAGACTAGCTACTTACCTAATCTCTTCTGAGCGAGTAGACACCGAATCAAGGACTGATTACTTCACTCCCTCATGACTGCTTTTACGACTACTGGGTGTACGGGCAGAGAAAAAGCTGTATTTATCTTCCCTATATTTATTTCACGAGAACATGTTACTTATCTTAATAAGCTTACATCTAAAGTTTCTTTCGAAGATCTGGACGTATACATGCTACTTAGATAAATGTTGTTAGGCAGTCCTTCGATCGAGCCCAAGTTTATATATATTGCTTGGGTAGTCGTAACCATGGGTTTCGATTTTGGAAGGAGGAGAAGCAAGCGAAAGGTGGCAATCGCTATTAGAAACAAGTCATGTAGGCAAATATGTCGTCCAAGCTTCCGTTGGGCCTGGATTAATTGCTGTCGCAAGCGAGTTTCAGCAAGTTGGCAGGGCAATTAACGAAACGATTATAATAACTGTTTCTATATCCACAGGGGCCCGGAGAGACAGAAAGCTTTTACTCGCTTCCTAATTTCAGCAGAGTATTTCGTAAAATAACGTGTCATGGAATTTAACAAAAATCGAGTATTAGCTGAGCATACTGAGGCGTCTTTTGAAAGCAGAAAAGAAGACTTACTTGGACATAATCGTCCTAGAATTTTCTGGACTTCCTCAAAGTACAAGTAGTTAAAAAAGATGCTTATCGCGGATGATTAGTGGAAACCTTCGCAAGGGTATTCCATAAAGTTTGATGCGACAAGCTAATAATTTATCGTATTCGCAGCTTACGGGCCAAATCGGACGATAGTTCCGAGTCCATGGCCCCTGCGGGCGACGTCAGTGGGCGTTGTCCGGTAGTTAGTACAAAACAAATATTCAGCTAAGGGGGAATTGAGACATCTTAAGAAAAATCACACTTCAACTATTTTGGTTCCCCGATGGTGTATTGTACAGTCACACCAATAGACCCCTTTTTTACCGATACTGTTGGGACGAATTCCTCGCTTGGACGCAGATCGTCCCCTGGTGACATCTACCGCGCGGAATGGAGGAGATTCGGATGGTACGGGAGCAATCGCAAAGCGATACCAGCCAACAAGAAATAGGCGCGACAGTGTCTAGTGATGAGGCTGAGAATGGGGCTGGTAGCCCCAATACACCAAGCGGCCACAGCGATGGAGAGAAACTCGGTGAGGTCAAAAGTTCTGACCAGAACGAGGAAGCACCACAGAAGAAAGTCTCAATGTTCAAGAAAGCATGGGCCAAGAGTGGACTGAATGTTCAGATAGTAAAGGCGATGTTCAAAGGAAGCGTTGCCCCTATGATTGGTATCGTATGTATCTGTCTTGAATCCTACCCCACAACTTATCAACTGACCTTGGAAGGCTTTCTACGAGGCCGACTCTGTCGTAGACACATTCGGGACCCTTGGATACCTCGTTGCTATCATTGCAGTGTTATGCTTTCCTATAATGCCGCGTGCCAAATATACCCAAGACCTCGTGCTCAACACTCTGGGGATATGCATTGGCTCTGCTATAGCTCTTTTCGGAATTTGGACGGGTGTAAAAGCTAGAGAGAATACTACCGCTCCTGGGTCTACCGCCATTTACAACTCATCTCAGTCGGCCATTTGTGCTATTTGGCTCTTTTTCAACACTTATTTCGTCAACTATCTTCGAGCAAAGTTTCCAGCGTTAAGCATGCCGGTCGTTATGTATGGAATTTTCTCGCAGGTTGCCTTCACCTACGGACCCTTATTCTCAAGAATATCCCAAGGCATGGATCTGATCGGACGTAAGTATATTCTTCAAGAGAATCTCTCTTTTCCAACCCCTCATCAAAGACTCGAGTTAGAGGTGTGGTAATTGCTCTGTACGCACCTAGGTTGGAACAAAATTATCTTAAAAGTCCCGCATAACTACAATGGTTATGCGAATACTTTGGAACAATTTTACTTTTCGCTTTCAAATGCCCTGGGTATACCAGACACTTAAACTTTGAAGGATTACTAATTTTATGTGCTTTGCAGGACTGCTGGCTTCGTTTCTGACCGCTTTCGCACTTTCGACAGGAGTACATCTCCTTATATTTCCATCATCTTCCCGTAAGGTTGTCTTCGGGGAGCTTGAGGGCTACTTTGGTGCGGTACGGGGTGCGTTAAAAGCGCAGACAGCTTATGTGCAGAGTTTAGAGAGCAGCGATATGTTCGCCCCGGTGGAAAGCACTGATAAGGGTAAAACAAAAAAGTGGTTTTACAAGAAAAAGGGCGACAGCAAGGACAAACCATCCAGTACTCAATCTCCACAAGCAGCAGGCCTCAAAGGGGCAATCGAGGGTCTAAAAGGCCTACACGGAAGGTTGTATGGGGACATAAAATTTGCAAAGCGAGAAGCGGCCTGGGGAAAACTAGATGCGAATGATCTCGACGAAATTTTCAAACTTTTGCGGGGTATTTTAATACCGCTCGTGGGATTGAGCACGATCGTTGATATCTTTCAGAGAACTGCTGAGCGACGTGGGTGGGTTCCTCCTACTGAGCCAGAGAATCAAGAAACGGAGCAATGGCAAGAGACAGATCACAGTGAGAAGGAAGAGGAAAAAAGGGTTTGGAACGAGATGATGAAAGCTCTGCATGAACCTTTTGCGATTGTTGTTGACGCCATGGACGAAGGGCTTCAGCATGCTGCTATACTACTTGAAATTACAAAACCGCCCAAAAAGAAGAAAACAGACATCGAAGAAAGTCAGAGCGAGGGCCCAAAGCCTGGAGAACTTGAGTTTGGAAAACACCTTGAATCACGAGTCTCGGAGTTTTATAGCAGAAGGGGACAAGCACTAAAGACCTGGGCGAGAGAAAAGGGGCTGTCAGAAGAACAGTTCGATGCCATGAATGTTCCACCCACCACGGAGGATTATTCTCTACCGGAGGAAGTCAAACATCACCGAGATCAACAACAGTTGTATATCATTCTATACCTGGAGTTTCTGGTCAGTTGGCCACTCAAAATTTCAATCGTCTTACGGGCTCATAAGTACTCACAAACTAACACTGATATGATAGTTGTATTCCGTTGGTCTTGCCATAACAAATCTCATCAAATTTGCCGAAAAGAAAGTGGGAGATGGAACTATGCAAAAGAATCGCCTCATTCTCCCAGGACAGGAAAGACTCAAGAAATGGATCAAGTCGGTGGGCAAAGAAGGATCTACAGTAAATACAGAATGTGAGTATTCTGAATAAATTCCATCGAGATTTTTATTGGAATGCGAGATTAACTTGATGAAAGCCCCCAATGCAATAGGTATGGATACCAACAACATTTATCTTGGTACCGGATTCGGTCCAAGGAAAGATCCTGAACATCTGCCTCCAACTACCCGCTGGCAACGATTTGGTACTCATCTTAGAATCATCCCAAGCATACTTGGATCCACTGAGGTAAGAGAAGAAGTCATCACTTCAAACACCCTTATGTCAAGACAACGTTATTTTACAAGCCCCGCATAACTAAGCCAGTTAAGCAAATGGCTTGGTATAATTGAAGTTTGTAAACTTTCATTAATCAAGTCAGCTGGGGCAATTATGTTCTTTGTGCTAGACTTTTGGTGTAATGTCTGATAGATTATTCTATCGCCTACAGCACCGTATTACTATTATTTTATTTTACTATTCCTAGGTATATTTTCAATACTAACAGCTATATGTTCTAGTCCTCTTTCGGATTCCGAGTTTCATGTGCCACGATGTCAGTTGCCATTGTGGCCTACTTGAAAAATGGTTATGTTTTTTTCATGGAGCAAAGACGTAAGTAGAAAGTATTATGACACTGAGTTGCCACCACTCTCCAACTATTGAGTCTCCCAGCCGGCTTAACTTGGCATCATGATCCCGAAAAGAATCCGCTAATAGTATGATATAAAGTTGTTTGGGCTATGTTTATCATTGCAATCGGAATGACACCAACCAGCGGGCAATCAACATTTGGCTTCATGGCAAGGGCGGTAGGAACTGGTGTTGCAATGTGAGTTTTATTGGCTTCCGAAATGACTTAAGATATCTAAACGACGTGACAGGGTTACATCTCTTGTAATGTGGTATATCGTCAACGGAAAGACTCCTGGAGTAATCGTATTCCTCTGGCTGTTCACCTTTGTTGAGAATTACTTTTTCTTGAAGTATCCGCGCCATACAGCGTTATGGCTGATTTGTATAATCACTCAAATCCTGACCGTTGGCTACGAGCTTCAAGTCAATAAAATCGGGAAGGAAGCTGCGGCTGCTGGCGGTCAACCGTACTATCCGATATACATATATGCACCTTACCGTCTTGCTACCGTTATTGGAGGTTCTTTCGTCGCTTACTTTTGGACAATCTTCCCCTATGCTATTACTGATAAGTAGGTGACACGTTCAGCGTTAGCTTGCTATATTTTCATCTCTAACTTGCCTCATAGATCAGAACTTCGTAGGGATCTTGGCTCTACTTTGAATATTCTGGCCAATTACCATGCTATCATATATGCAACAACCCGTGCAAGAATGGACGGTACAGAGGGCAATATGGAACTTGAGACTGCCCCCGGAAAAAGACTAGAGCACGTTCGTCATAAGACTTTCGGAAAGCTTTTGGTACTTCTGCCTTTATTGGAGCGTAAGTTTATATGGCCTAAACCTGGGATGGTGACTTGTAATGGCTGTTGACACTTTCTAGAACACGCCGAAGGGGAGAAATGGGAACCCACTATTGGAGGAAAGTTTCCAAGGGCAAGTCTCCTATTCTTTGAACTCCGAATTCCCTGTTAACTAGTTTCAGAAAACTTACGAGAACATCATTCTTCGAGCTAAAAAGTAAGTCGACGAAAAATTTCTGTCTCTAAGAAACAGTGCTTCTAAGTTTGGGTTGCTAACCTGTGTTCTGAAGTCTCATGGACTATCTCTCTCTGGTATCCTACGCAACTCAAAGCTGGTCCACTGGACTCAGTCCAGAAAATCCAAAGTATGTACTTAATCATTTAATCTTGTGATTTTTCCACCTTCAGAGGGAATACCTCTGACGAATACAGGCCAATTTCACCCGAAAACCGAAGATGGATCAACGATCTCTCAAAAGCAGTTTCAGGCCTCTCCCCAACCTCCCACATTCTGACCACCACCCTAACTCTTCTTTCTGCCTCCATAACACAAGGCCAACCTCTACCACCTCACCTTCAACCTCCCCCTGTTGTTGATCTTGCGAAGCGACTTGAAACACTTGATAGAGGAATTTTGGATGCCAGACATATTGAAGAGCCAGGTTATAGTAGCTATGCTGTGATGCAGGTTGCTTCTAGTCTTGTGATAGATGATTTTATAAAGCTGGTAGATGCTGTGAAGGAATTGGTTGGGGAGGCGGATTTTACATTTATGCTGGATGCTGATGGGAAGGAGTGGAAGAGGGATTAGACGGTCGAACTTTATGCCGAGTTGCTTGTTTTTAATGATAGGGAAAGTAATTTTATGAGGAAACGAAGGTTATGAGTAATGTGACTATCGGTGTTTATACTGTATTAATAACTACGGGTCAGGGTACCTTTCAGGAATCGAAATAGTCAGCGTTGATTTTGTCTCTTTTGTTGACCAAGGGTAGATAGAAGCATAGATATTCTTGAGTTTAAGGAATGAATTACGATCTAGAGCCAAGTTTCTCATATGCTGTGCGGTGCGCAGATAATCATTGGTATCTCTCCCGAAGGACACCCTTTCGCAGTATAGATACCCGAACACTTTTTGAACACAAATGTTTACTTGTAGTAAAAAAACATCTAAGAAAGTCTCGGCTATCTACAAATTGTGCGAAAAGTAACGAAGATCTAAAATGAAAGGAACGAGCTAATAATACTTAACTACTGTACCTCCGTAACACCTCTTGCCCATCCTCTTTGACCTTCAATCCTTCAACCTCTTCACGATATCGTGTTTTATATGAACCAACCCCTCATACTCCTAGTGTGCGTTGCCAGTGGGTCCTACGGGTCCCCCCCGTTCTCCTCCTAAGTTTCCAAAGAAGTATTCTCCGACAACTCCCTGCCCCTTCGGCAATCGAAAAGAGCAAGCAAGCAAAGACATTCAAGTGCGATTGCAAATGACAGCAAAGCATCGTGCTTTTTCTCGTCCTACGTGGTACTGTTATACTAAATGGCTGGTAAATGTTATTATATTAATCCTTCCGATGGCATGACAATATCGTATTTTTGCTAAGAAAAGCTGGCAAGTGTTGGCATGGCCCTTGTTACTTTGTTCAGACGAAATAAATGTCACTTTTTACAGGGGAATTGACCATGTTACAGTACCCTAGGAAAAGTCACCATTCTTTCGCCTAAGTTCCACGTCGCAAGGACCAGCCAAGCCCCATGATCTCCTCCTCTGTAACCTCTCTCCGCTATAGAGTTTCAATCAAAAATAGCAACACTGTATTATAATGTCCTATTTGTATCAGAGATCCAATCTGCCCCAATGTATATATGAAATCCTATAGCCCATCCAAACAAGAAGAATCAACCTTCATTACATCACCAGCAGTTATAGCTAGCTATTCGAGCCTCACATATATCCTATTTCCAACCTCAACACTCTTTTCAGAAGGTCCAAAAATGCACTTCAGTCTCCTCACTACCGCTACCTTTCTCTCGTTCTCGGCCGTTGCAGTCGCAACTCCACAAATTGTAGGTCCGGGAACCGAACACCTACCGATACGGAACCGTTATGTCTGGTTTGCGTCGAATTACAAAGCTTCATGTCTTAAAAACGATGCGCCCTTGGAAAATTGCACCTACAGTATGTTTCTCCCTCAAACCAACGTCCCTTCATAAACTGCTGAGATTCTTCAATGTCCGCTCTAGTACTACTTTTATGTAGTCCTAATTGATGATGAACTCCAAACACCTCAAGTAGATACTTTTCTTCCCTCATAACGAATCATTCTGAAGATATCATACTAACTACTATATCCTCATCCGCAACAAAACTAACATCAATCCCCCCCAGGCTACAACATCCAAGGCATCCAAGCCACCGGCGGCGCAACCATCATACCCGCCTTCAACGCAACCTGCAAAGCCACGAACGTATCCCCCAACGACCCACAACTGCCCTGTGAACTCATCGATGACGGACCCGCAGGACGAAGTCTCAATTCGAGCTTGATCCCCGCGGTCCGCGCGAACGCCACGGGGAGTATCCAGATGCAAGTCAGCTACCAATTCGTGGACCAGGGCGATAAGACGACCTCGTACAAGTACATTGGTGATATCAGGGCTCCGTTTGCGTCTGATTCTTTTGATATTTTGACGGGTGAGGCTATTAAATTAGGGAATGTTAATTAAATAATAGACAAACAACTCTTTTATCTTGATTCTTAGGTCGTATGTCTAACTTTATCCATCCTACAGTACCTAGAGTGTCAAGCATGCCAATGTATAATAAGTGAAAGCCTCACAAGCCGCTTCATGACAAGTGTGTACTGTACATCCTGGTGTATTCAGCCGATGTCTACTTTGCGAGCGATCTATTTCTAGCGAGGACCGCGATATCGGTACTCGTACGCTGGCCCCTAATAGACAAGAAAAAGTAGCCGAGAAGTCTTTCATATAAGCCTGATATTGAAACGCTAACTCCTTTTATATATATATATATATAAAAACTACCCAAGAAAATCACCTTTTCAACACAATTTCACAAGTTATAAATATCGCTGTGTAACTATCCAAAAACGCCCCCCCCAAAAACCTGCCATTTACTATACGAGCAGATACTTGAAAACCAACCAACCTCCCAACTCACAACAACAATAACAATAATAGAAAAGAAACAAACAAACAAAAACACAGAGAAATTTCAGAGAATCAATGCTAAACCTAAGTTCTTCTCTTGTCTACCAAGACATTAGCTAGCCAAGCTGGTTAGGTACAGTAGGTGCGTGCCTACGGAATAGTATTACTTCTACTTCTACTTCTACTTCTACTCTACTCTACTGTAAGTCTTACCTGAAGATATTCCCAACAAGACCCCATACAATGCTCTGTGCATAATACAACAATAGGTAGTCATTAACATAAAAATCCAAAATCCAAAATCTGGCGAGCACAAGCCCAAGAAATAGGGTGGGTATGAAATAGAGGTGGTTTCTATTCCGCTACGCAGCGATCAATGGTCCATGGCCAGCTAATTCTCGAAAAGAAAAAAGCCTTGACCCATCAAGCTAATTCATGTAAAATCCCCACCGCAGGCGGGGCTACTGTATCATGCCTGCCGCCGCCAAAATAATCCCCCCCTCCCCTTCCCCGCCATCTCCAACCCGCCCACCCAACATTAACGCCGAAATAAATGTATCAATTCCCTTTCCCTTGATTGTGCCAGCCAGCCTTCCCATACTCCATGCGCTTTCCATGCAATGCAAATAATCGAAACAAAAGAGAACCAGGGAAGCCCATAACCTTGATATGCACTTCAAGTATGTACCGGAAGGGAAACACCGGACCCCCCGCCCCCCCACCAAGACAATTAAGACAAGAACGTTCCGGTCCAAGATTTTCTTTCCTTCACTTCCGATTCACAGCCTTCGACCGAGCAGATGGCAACCTTAGTATTAGTTTTGTTGGACTTCCTCTTCTCCCGAAATTGGATACCTTCTGGGGCATTGCTGCCATGATTACGATGTAGGAAACATTTTCTGCAATACACCTGCGAGTGTGTTAATACATGAGTATTTCAATCTGTGAAAGATAAAACTTACGTGGGAGCACGCATTGATAACCCAAAAAGGGCGTTCATCGAGCTGTTCCTCAATCTCCTTTTTGGTTGGTGCTTTGCCTCCTTTCTTGGCTGTCGGTGACTCGACTACACCTTTGCGATAAACCAATTCATTTTCGCAACTGGCGCAGACTACCATGTCATCTTCTGCTAAACCGTCCAAAGATCTCGTGAATCCTTCGCGTGCTGATGGGGGAGCGACATATTCAGGTTTGCGGTTACGAACAGCGGGATTTGCGTAATCCATGATGCCCGGCATAGCCATATTCAGGTCGTGAATCCGATAAATATGCTCTCGTTGTTGGAGGAATTCTTGAACGAAATTGTTGACGTGAAGAGCTGCGTGGGGTCCTCCAGGCTGTTCACCAAATTCTTGTCCCATATGACCTTGTATTGGTCTCATTCTCATTCGGTGGTTGAGGGCTATCAGCCTTGCGTTATCCTGTCCTTGCGCCTGATTCTGCCGCCGAGGCTCGGCGTCAACGAAAAGGGGCGGTGATTCCTGTCGTCGCATGCGTGGGTGAATACGCCTTCGACCATGCAACCCGCCCCAAGCGTGAGCACCACTAGCGACAATTTCCGGCTCCAGGTCTTCTGTCAAATCAATAACCTCCAATAATGATGCATCACTTCTTCCAAGTTGTGGTGGTTGACGAGCTCTACCACTATGAAGGCGATTTCTGGGAACAACATTGACTTCCTCCAACTCATCCGAATCTAAAGTTGTAAGGTCGATTACTGCAGTACGCTCCCGATTCTCGGGAGCTACGCGCGACCGAGGCCTTGAATTACTAGCCATAGTGGCAAAGACAGGACTATGAGGACGTGAAGTACGATGTTGGTTGAGAGTGGAAGGTGCGATTGTATTGCTTGATAGACGGCGGCGAATTCGAGCCCGAGGATGTTGCTGCGCTCGTAAATTGGAATCCGGAGAGGAATTTGGGGATAGCGGAGGCGATGCCGATTGTTCAGCTTGATCTACTTCTTGGAAGGACCTCTGAATCATAGCGGGTCAGCAAAATGTCGTCCATTGCTGAAGGGGGAACATCACTCACCTTGTGGCGTCTAGTTTGTTCTGACCAGACTATATCCATTACGATTTCTGCATTTCCCCCGGAGATAGATAATCTTTCCTCGAGATATTCCTTTGTGTCTTCGAGAGAGCAACACAATTCTCGTAGGTTGTGCGCACAGTCGGTGTGTGCTGGCGTTGTGGAAGGTTAGTCGTGATGTCAGGTTTGGAAGTGTTGGAGGAAGCGCTTCCTTTGCCCCAAGAAGGTCAAGCCTGGGTGAATCTCGGATCGGAGACAATTGAAGCGCAGCGCCTGTCATGGGGCTGGGCCAGGCAAGTGGGGGCTACTACATTACGAGTAATGATCCAACAATAAACTTATATACGTAACATTACTCGATAGCTTCTAAATCTCTATAGAAAAAACATTAATACTTAAATCATAAATATTCCTATAAAAAAAAAGGGGGATTTGAACTTACTAATATCCCGACTCGCCAGAACCTTTCCTACCCTCCCCCGATATAAGCTAATACTCTAAAAAGTCCGAAACTCTAGTCTAGCTAAAAAATCGAAATCCCCCAAAATAGTATACTACTTTAGAATTTTTACTATAATAATCTCTTTCTAGCGTACCTGAGAAAAACAGGGAATGCGAGTATAAGAATCAAAAGAGAGAGAAATTACAAGGTATATGATTATAATTTTCTCTTGGATTATTCTAGTAGGAACTACCATTAGACGAGCTATGTTCCCATTCTATATGTGTACTCGTATTTCCCAGATACGCCCGAGACATAAACTTGAAACCCCATCAAATACGAGTAGAGTCATAAGAAGTACTAAGTCCAACTTTTCGCTAGTTTCAGCTACGGTATGAACAATCCGCGCACCAGGAGGCGAGATATACTATCTCAGACATAAACCAAAAGTCACATCACATCAAAGAAACCAAAGACGGTCAATAATTGAAAATTAATTCGTTCTGTCATTTCATTTGGTTTCCCCATGGTATCCTGCGTACAAGTATCGCTCCGCCTATGTTTCTTGCGCTAATATTACAGTAACATTCTGGGAAGAGAAAACCCTGAATTTTGCTTTTGCTCATGGGAGAGAGAGAAAAAATCCAAATGCCACCAAACTCCAAATTAACTTTCTTCAAATTTCTCCAAGGACTGCGACAACGCCCGACTTGTTGACTGTTACCAAAGTCTTGGCATTGGAACCCCATCGAATAGCAACAGCTGGGACAGCATTGCTGATGACATCAGACCAAGATTTGTTGCTTTTGGTGTACTTCACGACCGTCAGACCACGAGGTCCAGCGGCAGCTATGTACTGTCCGGTGTAATCCCAGTCAATAGTGTCAACTGGTCCACCAATCTCCAACTCCTTCAAGCGCACCTCATCTGGCAATTCGGGCTTTCTGATGTCAAGGATCACTACAGTGGTCGAGCCTTTGGCTACAGCAGCAAACCAAATGCCATTCTCCGAAAATACGAGGTCTTGGACAGGGCCGCCTAACTCAAAGACAGCCGCCTTCTCAGCGTTCTCCACGTAGAACATTTTGATCTGGCCGTCAGCTCCTCCTGCTGCGAATACATGACCATCAGGATGGAAGGTAGCCGTTGTCAGTTCTATAGGAGAACCAGTCAGTATTGGCTTGCTATCAGAAAAGGGGCACCCAGAATTAGGCAACATACCAGAATCAGTATACACCTGCTTCATAACCTTTCCTGCTTCTAAATCGTAGAAAATTAAGCTCTTATCCACACCCACAGAAGCCAGTATATCACAAGTAGGATGAATGTCGATGCTGTTGACTCTACCCGCGTGGGCTGTGAACATGACCTTCTCCTTTCCAAATACATGTACAGTACCCAAGGTCGTTGAGACAACAGGATACTTTCCATACCAAACTGCATCAGTAACGGCAGCCTCAGCTCTGTACGTATTGACGGTGTTTTGCTCTGTAACAGAATATATGTGAACGTATCCATCAGCCCCACCAACAATTGCAAGTTCGCTGGTCTCATCAAGAGCAAGAAAATTGCCTCCCCCAGAGAGTGACTCAGAGGCATGTACGACACCAAATTTTCCGATTGCTTCTGCATTAACCCAGTCCTTAGGCACTGTTCGCTTTCGCCGACCTTTAGAAAGCCTGGAACATATTAGCATAGTCAATCAGCCATTGAGGTGGGGCACATACTTCACTTGGGCTTCTTGAACCGCTAGAACCAAATGCTCTGGTATGCCTGAGCTATCGATCTGCATAGCATCGCTTCCCGCAACACCTGCGCCAACTGTAACCTTAGACAGTGCATCTCTAGATTCATCTCGCTCCTTTGTCAACCTAGCAATGACGCGGGTAGCAGCATCATGCTGATATAGAGCAGTTGCCAGTTCTTGACGTGTTGTATTTAGTTGATGTCGCAGATTAAAGGCCTCAAGGGTCGTAGCATCCCATTCAGTTTGAAAGGCGGACAGGAGTGCAGGGATTGATGTGAGCGTTGGTGGTCTTGGAGTGACTATATGGGCAGATTTGAGGTCAATGAGGTCGGTAAGCTCCAGATCTTCTCCATTGACAGGGTCCTTGTGGTTCTCTGCAATGTATGCTTCAATCAGACGCTTCTCGTAGATGTTGCCTAGCAGTACTGGGTCAGCCTCGCCTTCTCAAGGCTATCCTGCGAATCTTACCTGATTTTGAGGAAGCGACTGGCTGTTGCGGCGCCTGGCCAGAGACTGTAGATCGGTTAGTCACGTACGTATATTGTCAATGGCCCAAAGAAACTTACTTGAGCACAACATTGTGTTGTTTTGGTTGTGTTGTGGAACAAGTTGCTCTGGCGCAAACAAACAACCGACCGTTCGATCTGGGGACTTTTTTGGAGTCGCGGGTGGTCGCGCAGGGCAGCCGACTCGCCGACTCTGTGCTAGTCTCAATGGGGAATAGCGCCAGACAGGGATCACTCCCCCTCTGATATGGATATCAGTAGCTCCATGCGCAGCTATTTAAGGTTCAACTCTCTTTCTACAACACATCAACATCTAAAGATTGATATTTCATCTGGTTGTTCAGAAAGATTGATCAAAATGTCTAAACTTGAACTTCCTCCAATTGCTAGCGTTCCTGCTTTACCCACTGCCGAACGGGTAGCAGTACTTGATGCTCTCTTTGAGCCTTGCACTGCCTTGCATACCTTATCTTTGGATCTTCTTCATACCAAAACATTTTCCTCATACCAGGATCTCATTACAAATGTTGGGCTCCAACTGACTGAGCTTTCCAAGAGCCCGTCTTCCAGTGACACGCAATGGCTAGACAAAATACTTGGAGCTCATCCAAGACTGGGAGACAAAAAGGCCGATAGTGTGCAGTCTCAAGCAGAACAAGCTCAATTGAACACTGGAGGCGAAGAAGAAGCTGCAAAGCTGCGAAATCTAAACCTCGAATACGAGAAAACATTTCCCGGCTTGAGATATGTGTATGTGCCTGTGCTTGTGCTTTGAATTTGAAATATAGAGAAGCTCGTTAGTTTCTGGCAAAGCAAAAGCTGATCAGTCCCCAGTGTCTTCGTCAATGGGAGGGCGAGACCTGTCATTATGGAAAACATGCGTGCGAGGATCGATAGAGGAGACATCAAACTCGAGAGGGGAGAGGGTATCAAGGTAAGAACTCAATAAAAAGGGTGTAGTGTGCAATGACCAAGTTTGTGTTAACTGATGATTGAAGGCAATGTGCGAGATCGCAGCTGATCGTGCGGGCAAACTCCAAAAACAGTCTTAGGCTAAGCCCTATAAATGGTCCTATGTCTCCTGAATTCAGTTGCAGTTGCAGTTGCAGTTGCAGTTGCAGCTCCAGCTCCTGTATTTCCATACAAAAATGCAATTTCGATTCGTACAATCTTGCCAACGCCGATCATGCAAAACGCAGAATTCAAATGCGGTATCATCCTCAACAACCCCGTTCATCTTTCCCCCCTTACCTGAACGAAAACGCCATCCCCTTGCCGTTCTTTTTCCCTCAACATTTCGGCAATATCTTGTTCCACTGGTTGAGGGATTGTATCAGGTAAGTCTTGCGATGAAAGCCCATCAATGGCGTCGAGGTATTCGTAATCATCCCCATCGCTCGTTATTGGATTCATGATATTAAAATCCGAGTATATGTTAGATCCTCCTTCCATACTCTCGTCCCCGCTATGGCTGAGTTCATCCTCCAGATCAAGAGCGTCGTAATTTGACAGCCCAAGTGGGGATGGCGGGGGCAATTCGTGTATGCGAGGCTTCTGGAGTACAACTTCTCTGAAAGACAGCATTGCTCGGCTCTTTTCCTGCTCAAGGCGGATGTGGTCCTTGGCCGATTCCATCCTCTTTTTCACTCGGTTCATTATAGCGGCTTTCCTCAATTCGTTTCGACCCAGAGCGTGATTCTGCGTACCCAGCACGGCGATTTTGGACAGTCCCCTGTTTACAATATTCGTAGCTGGCTCTGAAAATGGTCTACTCAGCCGGGAGGTGATGAGATGTAATCGTAGACGTCTTTTCTTTCTCCCCTCATTTCCGTCACCGTCTACATCCGACAAAGCTCTTCGCCGTTTGAATGGTCGATTGGTGGGGAGCACAAATGGCAAAGGACGATCAAAGGCAAATTTGAATGACGGATTGGTGCAGAAGTCGAATTTGAAGGTTTCTCGACACGAGAGTCCATCCGGGAGGATTGTTACCATACTCACGTGTGTCAGGGTATGTTGATATATGTATATGTGTTGATTTTCCAGTCTGATATAGTGGTTATCCCGCTAGATTGGAGTCATCATCTCCTCAATGAAGATGAGCACTTGGAAGCAGACGCTCATTTGGGCTTTGCCACTTTGGCTGGAGGGGTTATAGAGGCAATGAGGGGACCGGTTTGCTGGTCAATAGAAGATTCGATTGGGTCCCAAGAAGTCGAGGGTCAAGAGAGTGATGAGAAGAGGAGAGAAGAGAAGGGAGAAGAGGCAACTTCAGTAGACGTAGACTGCGAGTCCGCCAGCTTGGGTTGGACTCATCTCATCCGTCCCCTTCTCCATTTCCATGCCGCACGGCACCGCTCCCGACCGTCGCAGTCTCCGTATTTCCATTTGCGGGGAAGCTGGGTCGGTCGTACCACGACTTGCAGAAGCTGGTCCCTGTTCCAACAGCTTGGTGAGCCAGTGGCCAATGGCAACCCCTGAAGCAAAATATAGTAAACCACCATTGGATGCACTGAACGATCACGAGGAGCCACTGTCACTGCAGGAGGAATTCCGGGCTGGAGTATTGGGCGTCTCTCATTGGAACATAGTACACCACCGGAAAATTTCCAGTCGTCTCGCTTTGGCATGCGAGCCCTGTGGCGAGGCGAGGTCCTGGGTTGTCCTCTTACGTGCCTGTATCCTGTAGAGATCGCTTGGGTCGGCTCTTGGAAAGTCGGCGCAGAAAATATATTGCTTCTTCCTCGTAGTCTTACGTTTTCTATGAGGCTGACTGGACTTGGGCCTTCTCTCGTGTCCCGCGAGACCGGAGTCATTTGTCACGCGCGTACAAGGTGATGCCAGCAAAGAGGTACGCTACGCCACTCGTTGACGCCTTGTTCATGTGTTGTAAGAATATGAGTACTGTGCTCCGTGGGAGTACTCGTCCTTCAATCTAGGCGGGGAAAGTGACGAGAACTGGACGGTACGAGCACGAGCACGCAGATGACAGAAAAAACCACCACCTTGAAAATCTGGCAGGAGGACTGTTAGCGAATCTGTTTCACAGCTGTTGTTTCTGCGGTAGATATTTTGAATGGAGTGAGTTTATGAAACGGAAATCTGAAATCACTTCTCCCAGTCAGCTGTGCAGACGACTTGGTCTCGGCTTTTCTGTTGATATTGGAGTACTGTAGCTCGTATTGTTGATGGTTGACGGACATTTGGTGCGTGGGACCAACGTTGGTCGAGTTCCTAGCGAAGAATCTGGTCGGGTGTCACTTCCTCATTGTCGTACCACCACGCTATCTACTTGCATAGCTATAACTATAGCTAAAACTGTTAAAGGAGCCTTGACAGATATTACCAGACTGGCATTATTCAACAATACTATACTTCACAATTCCCTACCGTTCTATTCTATCTCTCTTCATTCCCTCATCTCCTCTCCTCCCGGAAGAGCTGGACTTGATCCCACGCATCCTACTGTATATAGGCTACAACAACGAAATCCAGTCTTCCTCTCCGTACTCCCATTCCCACCCACATCTCACATTTCTCATCAATTCACATCTATCAACTTCCTCCCCCAAGAACCGAATCGGCATACATACACATTGACGGATCCGAACTCCGTGCCAATTACCAATCCACGTCAGCAGTGACTATCGACACCCCATTTGTGTTGAATACTGGATGCAGGATCTTTTTAAAAGAATATGCGACGTGGGGATCTGACATACAGAGTCACGTCCTGATGCGGGGGAGAATTCGAGGATTGTATTAGTGCAGTGGAAGAATAGGCAGATTTCGGAAGGGAAGGAGGATGATGTTTGAGTGATGTTTAGATTTGGTGGTGATAGGGGGTGTGGTAGGTTCATGTGGTTGTTACTCTGTACTGTGATGTTTGTGCTAGAAGTTAAGACACTAGATGTTTTGTATAAGGAACTTGGTTTTCGCAGTATAAACGTAGACGGGTAAAAATGAAAAGGAATAATTATTTTAAACTATTTGTAATTGACTTTATTGTACGAGGCTTCTGGGATATTACTATTCTAAGCTACAGTACATGTATAGTACCGACCAGGTTCCTTGAAGTAACTTACTAGTCTGACAACATATAACTAGCCATCACAACTTTAACAGTACTAGCAATTTTCCTCCCCTCTATTACTTCCACCTAGCTACCTTCATCTCTATTCTCCACACCAGCAAGCAGCATTTCTTTCCCAAGTATAAATATACAAGTAATCTTACCTACACTTAGCAAATGTTACGGTACATAAGTAAGTAAGCACATACATGTACATACATTTCCGGAACCACGGCCAGCTCATCCGTAAACACCGATCTTCATGCAAACTACCCAAGTGAGTTCCGCATACCACGAATACAGTCAAGAACTTCTTCCATAGGAGACTCTTCTTGGTGTATTCGGATGTGGCTACGAGGAATTTGTTGTTGATAGGATCCTTGCTTTCGTTGAGAGCTGGGAGCTATGGGAAAGGCAGAAGGCTTAATTTTAGGGTGAAAGTATCCGGTATGATACTGTATGCGGATTTCGAGATTTTGGGCGGGTTGATGGGTATAAGTAAGGGCTAGCTAGAGATGATCATGAGCTTGTGTATTCAATGGCTCAGTCTTGAACCTGTATCGTAAAGTAAGGAAGGTAATCATAATATAGCTATAACCCTGAACCATTACTGACTTTATTTACAATTATCTAAGGGACTCGTGATATTCTTCCTAATAGGTCTCTATTAAGCTGCCTACACTTTAACACTGATAGATTTAACACTATGCCTCCTCGCAAGCTTGACCAATAAACCATCGACAAAGAGATTCTTCTTGACAAGCGCGAGTTCTTTCGAAAACTTGATTTATTTATGATTCGTCTAATTGCCTTTGCAGAGGATGAAGATTCTACTGAATTTCTTCTCGCTTAGCTACCTAAATAGTAGAAGTGGTAGAGCAACCATAACGACTCAACCGAAGACCATAAGGAGTGAAGAGACCAATATTCCTATGGGCATCATTCATATGGCAAATATAACGTGAATATATAGCGGTTGCATCTTTGGAAGTTCTCATTAGCTCATTCACCAAACATTCGTACCAGCACCTCCTTCACAGTAATTTCGACCTCTTTCTATTCCCAAGCCGCTAAGAAAATGAATCATATCAGACACATATACAAAACTCTTCTGCTGCAAAAGTCCCTGCGAATGAATAGGAAAGTAAGAGACACCCTTATCAAGCCTGCGAATCACTTTTCCCATTATTCGGTTTATGCACAAATAGCAAAACAAACAACAACAATGTCCGACCCCAAACAGGACAATCCCATTCCTTCCATCGAGAAAACGAGCTACGACCACTCCCCAGAACCCTCTCGCTCCACCACTCCATCTTCCACGACACTCTCCCCCTCAGAAACTTACGGGCGACCTCCACCCACCTCAACATTCCCCTTAGCAGGTACATGATACATCACAACCCACCCCGCCACACATCTCTCCAGCACCAGCACGCAACACACCCACCCCATCCTCGAAATCTACCATCAAGCAGGTAGTTTCCGAGTCTTCTCCCACTCCTACAACAAGACAGCTATCTCCTCGACTTTTACATTTCTCCCGCGTCTGGCGAGGAATGTCTTTTTTAATCCGGAGGAACTGCTGGTTTATTTGCACTTTGATGAGCCGAGGGTAAAGGGGGATGTTTGGTTGAGGTTTGGGGAGAGAGGGGTGTTTGATCGGGTGCTGGGGACTGTTTGTGGGTGTGGGGGTGTGGAGGTTGTGTATAGGTGAGTTGTTTCTGATGGGGTTTTGGATGGATGGATACTTATGTTTGTTAGTGATATGATTTGTTGAGAGGTGTGGTGAGATGGGTTGCTGTGTGCATACGAGTACGTACATTGCTATTTATACAGCACGAAGAGAAGAGCGTCGGTATTCCGTGTAACGAGTTTTCCAGGAGGAAGCGGAGGGTTTGTCTCCTACCGTGGAGCTGGTATTTCAGAAGTGTCTTAACTGGTTTGTGATATTGAATTCTCGTCACTTCTTACTACAGTTCGTTTCCGGATTGGGAAAGTACTATACAAGTCCTTCTTTAGAGAGCAATTAATCTTCTCCCATTGCAGTTCAAGATATGTCGAGTTGGTTTTGGTTTGTGAAAAATACCACTTTTTCAATTCTTCGTTCCCTAGGTGAGAATTTAAAACCCTGGAATACTAATCATGTGTTTTGTTCACTGTTGTACTAGGAGGTAAAAGGTAGTAGCATAGCTAGAGTATAAAAAATGCGTTATGAATAGAGAGGGTAGTATCCTTCTACTATATCAGAAGTGTGAAATATGTAATCTATCTAGTAAGAAACATACCCTTTACTTTATATAGTATACACCTACTCGAGTACCTCTCTTTAATTAAATAAAAAACATTATCCTAAGAGTATCGTCTAGTAAATCTAATTAATAAAGAGTCGTTAAATTCCACTAAACCTTCACAAGAATTAGAGAATCTGATTAGTTTGAAAGGCTAGACTATGGGCTTAATATTTATTATTTGTATACATGACAACTCGTCTGCAGAGTGTAGTAACGCGAGCTATCTAGTCCCATCATACACCCTCTCGCTTAACGCACACCATATAAACACACCCACCACCCTCCCAACCAAAAGAAATGCTATCTATCACCTAACCTATCACCCATTATAACAGAGCACTACCACTCCCACTCCCACTCCCACCGCCATCAAACGTCCCAAGTCCCAAACTTCATTACCTAGATAACGTGATTAACATAAAAAAAACAGTAACTCATTACTATAAACATTCAAAGCCAATCCAATCTCCCAGGTCCTCATATCCAAACATTTCAGTTTCAAGTTCCAGTATCTAGCGCAATTGGTCGTTCACGCAACACCCGATATTCAATGAATTTACTTGATTTACGTTTCCATAAACCACACTAGGCACAAGAAAACTAACTGCGCTGATTCCCTAGGGCGTAAAGCACCAAGTACATACGCGAAAGGATGGATATACAACAGATTACTCGATCAATAATCGTATCAATTGCATTCTAGTATGCTAATTAGTATACACGGAGGGGGTATCAATATCATGACCCAATAACCGAACCGCCCCCAAAAAAGTACAATCCAATGACCACCGCAATTTTGGTCCCTTTCTATCCCAGACTATACAAACGCGGAAAGATTGCCTAGACGAAAAAAAACCCCCCACCCAAAAGTAAACACCCACCACCTTGGTTTCGTGACCCAAGACCATTAGTCCTCGCCCTAAAAAAAACTTCAAACCGCCTTCATCAATGCATTATACATCCAAAAAAAAAACTCCAAAAAAAAGTCCCATTACGCATGTCCGAAATTCGCCGGATTCATTGCAGTCTTGGAATCGTATTTGTCAAGCTCACTCCCATCTCCTGAATAACCAATTCGGTCACGATTATCGTCGATGACTCGGGCGTATTCTATCATTAGTCTGAACATGTATATCTGAAAAAACCCAGTCAGTATGGGACTATGTGCATAAATTGACTGTATCTGATCTTACTTCAATATCGTCTCTTCTCAGAACCTTCTTGGCCCACTCTCTTCCCTGGCGACCCAGCTTTCGAGCTTCAAAATCGTGTCGAGGCACATACGGCTGCGTCGGGTCTGAGCTTTTACCATACCCAAGAAAGTACGTTAGGATGCTGTAAAGTTCGTCGTATCGGTTATCCATAGGCACAAAATGTCTCCACGCGAATAACCTTGAATCGTGCCATTCTCGGAAAATTGTGCTTTTGATTCCCAAACTTTTGCTTTCTAGGAATGCATGCCATCTCCCTGAGAATGAATGACCGTCAACGTCGACGAGGTATTTCGACCTGAATTGCTCGCTTAGGGTCGTTATGTTTTTATACGTCCATACACCTTCGTAAAAGTTGCAATCTGGAACGCAGGCGTGGGGCTCAGTGAACCCTACATCGTTGTGATCAGCTGCAAATTCACTGGCGTTGAAATTGACATCATTGGTATAGGTCCCTTCCACCTCGGAATCCTGGACCATAACCCGAACCTTCTCGCTAGCCAAGATAGTTGAGTTGGAGATCATAACGAGCCTTTGGCGGTGCATCTTTTTCCAGTTATCGGCGGTATTTACCCCACCTGATGTGACACCTCTCCACACTAGACGGTCCTTTTTATCATCCCATCCATAGTCAAAGGTGTCATCGTAGACGTAACGATCATCATCCAAGTAGTACATGTTCGCTGGGAAGAGGATGTCGCTGTTGACGTTGACTTTGCACTCCCCGAAGACCGGTAATAGACGTTTGCTGGCAATTATAGTACTGGGAGCAAACAGAAATCCATGTTTATCTTGTATTTCGGGGCCAATAGTACAAAGATCAGATGAGCGGTTGAAATCGGTAATAAAACCCCCTCGAATGTCTTTATATGAACTGTCAATTGGACTTGGAACAAAACTGGCATTTCTTGCATTGGATTCTGGAGGGCAAGCTTCCTTTGCAATATCCATGTACTGTCCGCCATGCCTTTCGAACCATTGGGCGTCAATGAAGAGAGGGACAGCGTCGTCTTGTTCCTTGAATAATCCTTCCATATCCTTGGTCCATTCCGCGGTAGCCTCTGGTGTTACCAGTCTGCTTTTTTCCTCTGCAGCCAAATGAGATTGCATATCTTCCCACGGCACAACAATACGAGGTTGATCAAGTCTGTTCATAGCAATATCCATATCTGGCAAGTACTCGACAAACTTTTGCAACATGGAAGCCATTGTGTCCACCCGCCAGCCCCCATTGGTGATTTTCCACACCTTGCCCTCCCGTATATGAATACCAGAGATAGAGTCATGTTCCGTCAAAACTCGGGCCAGGGATCGAATGTCGAGCGGTTTCAAGCCCCAGAAAGGACGAATGTCGTCCATAATCTGGTCGAAATCATCAATGTTATGGGCGTTCCTATCCTTTGCAAACTTGTACCATTCCCGAAAGCCCGGGGGTGGATGTCGTCCATAGCGTCTGCGGTACTTTGCAACGGTTTCTCTGAAAGTTTTCGACCTTTCTTGCTCATATGCTTGAAAGGACCTGTCGGCACTCTTCATATACTCCACAATGGGGTGTTGATCGTCCACGGCGGCATGTTCCTCAAAATTGCCATGATCTTGGTGCCACGAGGTGAGTTTTGGAAGCTGTACACTCGATCAGCATCTGCTAGACAGAAACAGCAGAGGTAACGCAACGCAATGCAGCGCAGCGCAACGGGGATTTTCATACGTCTGGATCCGACGGCGCCTCCTTGGTCTTCCCCGGGATGGGGATAGGAATGGGGATGGGAATACTCCCAACTCTTGTTCGCACATCGATGCCTGAGATGAGGAGGAGGTTGATGATGATGATAACGGCGCCAACGGTCGCGACGAGGGCGAAGGACTGATGCTTACGCCGGTCAAAGCTCCCCGGTCCGCCCATATTTATACAAATGGATCTCTCTATACACCGTATACTGTGTATAACTTCGCTCTTGGCTACGTGAACGTGGATGAGGACATTGATATCTGCATCTGCGTCTGCGTCTGCGTCTCCCTCTCCAGCACGGCGACGGGAGAAGTGAGAGTGAGGAGCGGAGTGCCTACTTGTACTCTCCAGCGGATGCTCGCCTTTCGCACATCAATGGCATGCCGCATGCCAGCAACCGGGCCGCCATCCAAAAGTAGCCGCCGGGCTCGCCAAGGGGATTCTCAGCCAATGAGCAGCCGGCCCGACAACATCAAATTGGAAACCTCCCAGCACCAACAAATTTATTTGACGTACAGGGACCACGGCCTGAAGGTTCCATACCGAGTAGGACCTAGACTTTTGACGATCTAGAGAGCCTGGAGAGGGAGAGCCTAGAGAGCCCAGCTATCACCATCGCCATCGTCTATAAACCCTCATCTTACTTCATTTGTGCCTCAGACTCCCTCCCGCACCACCCACCACCCACATACAGCACACACCACAATGCCTCCTCGACTGCCTGCGCTCAAGGCCTCCTCCTTTTGTAGAGCCGCCCCAGCAGCCTCCGCCCCATTGATCGCTCTCCTGTCACCATTCGTACAGGCTCGCCATGCCTCGGTTCTGGGCAGCCTTTCTGAAAATGCCGGAGCCTACAATAAGCGCATTCGACGAGGACGAGGACCCTCATCAGGAAAGGGCAAAACCGCTGGACGAGGTCACAAAGGACAGAAGTCGCGCGGCAGCATCCCTATGCGCTTCCAAGGAGGTCAGACGCCGCAGGACGTAGTTCATGGTGTGAGGGGGTTTGAGAACCAGTATGCTACGCCTGCTTATTATTTTACGTCAAGTCTCTAATTCAGGCACAGCTTCTCGGTGGACATGTCGACGGTCAATCTGAATAGAATCCAGGAATGGATTGACCAAGGGCGGTTGGACCCTACTCAGCCGATCACGGTAAAGGAATTGGCAAAATCTCGATGTCTGCATGGTGTTAAGGATGGAGTGAAGCTGTTGGCGCAAGGAAAGCAGAAGTTGAAGACGCCCATCAACATTCTGGTTTCGAGAGCATCTGCAGCAGCCATTGAATCCATCGAAGCAGTGGGCGGGCAAGTCACCACAAGATATTACACGAAGCAATCGATAAAAAGACTGCTAAAGGGGGAGTCGGAATCCAGCTTCACCCCACTATCTACCACCTGGAGCCCTACGGAGGTTTCCACACTTGCAGGCACAGCACCAACCGCATCACCATTTTCTTATCGTTTGCCAGATCCCACGAGCCGAAAAGACTTGGAGTACTACCGAGATCCAGCGCATCGAGGATATTTGAGCCATCTGTTGAAGAAGGGCCAAGGACCAAGTTTGTTCTACAAAACGCCTGGTGTTGGAATGAAGAAGAAGGTAAAGAAGGTGGCAAATGTAGAGGACTCGAAGGAGAACCGATTGTGGTAGTTGATAGTTGGGCGACTGCAACATGCCCGTCGTGTATATTTATTGTTGTACTAAAAGACTGGGACATAGAACCCGTACGATGGTTGTATGATGAAATATATTCCCCGATGATTTGTATGAAGCAAGAATCAGAGGGTATGGTTTGAATTGTGGTCCAGTCATGATGCACACAGCCATGGTCATCCAACCGATACAGCAACGTACGTATCCCGTCGTACTTGTTTTCGCCAGTTGTAGCAGCTCCGGGGCTGTACCATATGGCGTTGTGTGTCCCCCTCCAATGTCACCTGGGGTATAGATGTCCCCCCTTATGGAGGACGTCATTGATCATATTGACAAAACCAGATTGACAATTGTAGTCAAATAGACTTTGAAGATATGTAGAAAAGCTTGTTCCTTTGCAGTAGTGTACCAAGTGCATGTAGCAGCTAGTGTAAATTTAGCTGAGAAAGCGGTAGCTTTGACCTTGACCAGACGTTTGGCAGGAGTTTCTGGCAGGGATGTGGGGCGGATGGCTTCGCCCAAGCCGTACATCTTACAGTACAGGTATGGTTGACAATGTCTCGATAGCGAGCTCTGTGTTGCATCGCATCACTCTTGGACTTGCGCCATTGCCATTGCGAATGACTGCCTATTATTGACTTCTCCCCACCACACCCACAGCCATAGCCAGAGCCAGCCCGAGCCAGAGTCCGCTGGAGCAATGTCTTTGTTTGGTTCTTCGCCGGAGGAGGCTGCGCCCATCAGCACCTCCAAGTCTCGCAATACGCTCTTCGACGACGATGACAGCAACAGCGCAGCGTCCCGATCCAAGTCCTCTTTGTTCGCTGACGATGATGCTCAGGGAGCCTGGGGCATGCCGACGCCCAAGAGGGGGAGGGCTGCGCGGGGAGACTTGGTCAAGGGCCTTCTCGACGGGGCACAGGTGCCGGATAGCTATGTTGACACATTCGATAACCTGCTGAAGAGCGATGGCAGTTCAGGCAAGATCAGCCCTGCGGGAGTTGCGAAGGCTTTGAGTGCTGGAAATCTCTCTGCCGATGCACAGAGTCGCATCATGAGCTTGGTGACCTCGGGAGGCCAACTCTCGGATCTGAATCGGAACGAGTTTAATGTTTTGCTGGCCTTGATCGGTCTGGCGCAAGAAAAGGAAGATATCACGCTGGATGGGGTGGATGAACGGCGACGCGGTTAGTTGAGCCCAGTGCCAGTGCCAGTGCCAGTCCCGACTCTTTCTCACTATTCATACCCTGGCTGGTTGTCTTCGCTTGCCTATGGATCAATTTACTGATAAGAGCTCTCCAGATTTACCTGTGCCCAAGCTCCCAAGTTTGTCAACAGTATCGACGACATTTCCAGACGCCTCCGAACTCGCTGCAAAACCTCCCCAACGAGCCGTCTCACCTCCGCTGCCTTCAGTCACCGCATCAATCACGCAGCCAAAACCAAAAACACCGAGAAAGCCTTCGATGGACTTCCCAGATGCCGATCCATGGGGGAGCCCGGCTCTACACAAAGAACACAACCACGATGCAAATCCACCCAAGGCGAACGGGTCCTTACCGCGCGCTATAAGCAATGGATCGCACGCCCCTTCCCGGACTACAAGTACCTTTACTACTGCAACCAGTGATCCTCCCAACGGAGCATCTAGTCAAACCCTACCAGATGAACCAACGACCCCAGCAGCAGGAGTGTGGGGCTCATATGATGGCGCAGGTACATCTAGTACATCCTTTGGAAACCCAGCGCAGCCCGAAACCAGGGGTCTGGGATTTGACGGGACTGGAGATAGCACCAATCGCCCAACGGAAACTACTCCTAGTCGTTCTTTTGGGGGAGGTCGTATAAGTTCCGGGGGCGTGGAGGAGAACATAGTAATTACACTGCTGCCGGAGAAAGAGGGCATGTTCCTTTTTCAGCATCACAATTATCAAGTTGTCAGTCAGCGAAGAGGAAGCAAGGTGGTGAGAAGATATAGTGATTTTGTCTGGCTTCTGGATTGTTTACACAAACGATATCCTTTTCGTCAGCTACCACTACTTCCACCAAAAAGAGTTGGAGGTATGTAAATTTTATTTATCCTCGGGCGAGGCATCCCTCATCGGAGACGGCCTTGCAGATGACCATGTATTCCTGCATTGAGCCTGTTGTTCTCCAGCATCCATCTCTCATTCCTATTCTTGGGCATCATTTTTCTCTGAACGAAAGGACTGCTTTCATATTTCAAATACCTCCGTTCATTTTAAACTGTCATTGGCAGATCAGCTCTCAGTTTCGCGAGTTATAGTGGCCTACTTACCAATGCTGACTTGCTCATTTTAGTCAATGGCAGCCATCTCGCCGCTGATAACACATTCATAGAAAAGCGAAGGAGAGGGCTAGCGAGATTTTCCAATGCGCTTGTTCGACATCCAGTGCTAAGTCAGGAACAAGTAGATTTTCTCCTGCTCTGATCTCTAGCCTGAGAGCCTGGCTAATATGCTTCTAGTTGGTAATCATGTTTTTGACAGTCCCAACTGTAAGCTATTGTTCATAATTTTCTTAGGAGACTTATTGTGGCTAAAATAAAGCTAATTAGTACCAGGAGCTTGCTGTATGGCGAAAGCAAGCCACCATCTCAGTTCAAGAGGAATTCGCTGGCAAGGTACTGCCTCCTGGACTAGAAGACTCACTGCCGCCAACTCTCAATGAACTTTTCGATACCAGCCGTACCGGTATTCGTCGATCCGCTGAAATTTACATAAATTTGTGTAATCTGGTTGACAGACTTGCAAAAAGAAACGAGGGGCTTGCTGCTGATCAGCTACGGCTCTCACTATCCTTACAGTCTCTTACCGATGTATCCCAAGATACATATGCAACCGATAACAATGACGTCCCGCTTCTTAATGGCGGACTTCAGTCAATGGCCAAGCACCTTTCCAATAGCCAAAGCCTTCTTGAAGATGAGGCCCGGGCTTGGGACCAAGGAGTTTTGGAGGATTTCAAAAGGTAAATCACCTGTTCTCAAAAGAAACCACGCTTGAAGGACACTACCTTTATGCTAAAAGAAGGATCAGTCACTAATTTGGATTTTCGCGCAGGCAAAGAGATACCTTAGTTAGCATGAGGGATATGTTCGATCGCCGGGACCGCTACGATAAGGACAATATCCCATACTTGGAAAGACGAATACAAAGCAATGAAACTAAGCTTGTTGCTATCCGTGCAAAACCAGATGAGTTGATCAAACCAGGGGAGATTGAAAAGGTCACTGAGGCTATCATCAAGGTAAGTTGGTATGGGACTGGATATCGAAAATTTACTAAAACCCATCTCAGGATAAACAATCTATTGTTGCTCAGCACGCACGTGGGGTTTTCGTTAAGGAGTGTATAAGAGACGAGCTTATCAATTTCCAGTCATCACAATACCATGTGAGCCGAATGTGTCAAGATTGGTCGCAAGAACGAGTCAAATACTCGGAGTTGCAAGCTGATAATTGGAAACAACTGCAAGAAGAGGCTGAATCTATGCCTGTGGGGGAATGAGGCTATGATTGAGAGTAAAGGGGATGGTAATTAACTTCATTTGGTTCTTGTCCAAGAATCAGTAAATAGTTTGTTTTGGGGGGTATGGGAGGGTAAGCGATGGGTGGGAATGAGCGACATGTTAATTTGAAAGGAAGCAGGCTTCTAGGCTGGGGCAGCCTATGTAATATAACCAGGCAGAAGGAAGCTCAGATGAATCACAATAATTGACATGAAGATTGTGACTGTGTGTTGTTGAGAAACCTTGTAGTGTGATTTGGGCTTGTGCTGGAAGTTGAAAGAACCTTGATATATGCATGGAGTTTCTTGACTGACTTGAGTTGTCTAGCTGGTGGTTGCTGACATTCACAAGTAGATCTGCTGCGGTTACCTAGTGAAGGAGCCTCCGCCTCCCCTTTATCATTCCCAGTGGTGGTCGGTTCAAGCAACACAGTGACTCGCTAATGATAGTTGACCCCTGCACTTCCTTATCGGCGAGGGCTGGGATGAAATGACCCCGCGTCCGCAGCTCCTGCAAGCAACCTCCATAGCTACCCACCAGCCGACTGCGTACCTACAACTACAAAATCCACTGTTCCTGGATTCCGATTCCTTCCCCCACAAAGGCCTCTGGCTGTAGGAAGCTCGCCAAAATGCCACCAACTACAGCACAAAAAGCACTCATTGCTACGTTCATGTCACTTACAGGTGTGAACGAGAAAACCGCAGGAAAGGTAAGTTGCGACTGCTTAGGTTCCCCTGGTCTGGTCGGAGGGGAGGGAAGGAAAGCATTGGAAGGCGCGATGATGATAATGTTGATGCTAATGGCTCCTTCTGTAATCAATAGCTTCTGAAGGCCTCTGGCTGGAAGATTGACCAAGCATCTGATAGGTAAGAGAAGAACTTGCGCTCTTTTCCAATCATATATTTCCCCCTTCGTTCCAATCGATCTCGATCTCGAGTCTTGCCCCGAATTTTTGGACATCGACGACCCTCTTCCTCAACTCTTGACTATCATGTCTATTACCGCCGCCGACTTCGAGGCTATACCTAACATCATTCTTGACCATCGGTACGTTTATGGCGCGTCGCTTGATCTCGCCCTGCGAAAACGGGAAACAAGATACTACGACCAGGTTCCCCACAATCTGAGGGAGAGTGGAATTATCATCGCTGATCCTCCTCCTTTGCTTGCACCCACTGGAGGGACTCTTGCTTATGGGCCCGAAATATGGAACAACTGTCGCTGGATCTCCGACCAAAAGAGGGAACGTAGGCTGGAAGGCGCACGCTCCTTACAAGCCATCACACCTAACTATGAGGACATTTCCTGGTTTGTAGGGCCAGCTGCATACAGGCTTCTCAAATCGACTGGGAAGTCATTGTCACAATTTGACTTGTCTTCAAAACATCTATCTGCAGAACTTCCGCAGTCAAAGAGCGTCTATACGCCACACAAGCGCAAAGTTATCGCCGATGTGATGCTCTTACCAACCTCAAATCTAGAGTATATCAGCCCTCTCAGCAACATATTCCCACTACCTCTGGTGAAGGAGATTGGTCGCATGGGAACCACTGTGGGCTGCGGGATATTTGACGGTGATTATGATGAAAAGCCAGTTCATCCACTGATGACTCCAACAAAATTCGAGGGTTTGGATGATAGAGTTTCTGCTCATTTGTTCTGCCCACCCAAGAAGCTTCCTTGTGGCGCCTCAAGATCTCGGCATTCACTACAGTCCTCAGATCTTTCTGTTTACCGAGTACCTCAGCGCCGCCCTCGGTACTTCAGGGGCACCAATAGACATACCTCTAGAGAGATACTGGTGTATTCTACTCGACTTCCAACTACTCCACCACCGAATTTGGCTCAAATTGGAAATCCACCTTCAGATATTTGCTTATCCATTTTGAATGGTTTACCGCCCACAGCGTCTGATGGCCTCATTGCCTCCAGTGATGATGAGGTTGTCCAGGGAGGGGTGCAAGTCAAAGAGATCATTTTGGATAAGGAGTCACACATTACAAAAGTCCCTGCCTTTCGACATGCCATGGATTCTTTCTCAAAAAGGAGCACGAACAATGCTAACGTAGATTTGCATAGCTATTTTGCGTCCAACGGAGGTGCGGCTGCGTCTGTAGACAGAAGTAAGGACAATTTAGAGAAGCTATTCAACAGCTACCGCGGTTAGTTTTATGTCAAATTTTTGATGGGCAATACTGATATCTGTTTACATTAGATGTCAATGACGAAGAAGACACTGTTGGTACAGATGGAACCATGAGATATCTGACTGCAGACCTCAAACTAAACATTGAAAATGCTGAAATGCTCATTCCCCTCGAAATCGTTCAAGCACCTTCAATCGGCGATATGACCAAGGAAGGATTCGTCAATGGATGGAAGGCTGTTGGGTATGTCTGGCATTTGAAATTTCATAATACTTGCTGACATATTCTAGTGCTGATACTATATCAAAGCAACGAGCATATATCACTACACAAGTTCGCCAACTCTCCACAGACATGACACTCTACAAGCGCGTCTACAGATATGTGTATGTTTGTGCTCGGGAGAAAGGACAGAAGGCTCTACCAGTTGACCAAGCAATTACTTATTGGGAGGTCTTGTTTACTCACCCTGGAATGACGTTTACTACCGCCTCGACCAATTGGACTGCATTGTGGTTCGAATTTCTCAGTTCATGGACCAAAACTGTCAACAAGGATATGTGGAACATGACTTTGGAGTTCTTACAAAAGGCAATGGGCGATGAGACGTTGAGCTTCTGGAATGAGGATGGTGCTTGGCCAAGTGTCATTGATGACTTTGTAGCTTGGGTTAAGGAGAAAAGAGGTGAGGGAGAGAAGATGGAGACCGACTAGGCTGGTTGGGCATGTTGTTGTTTTTTTCTGAGCGAAATAGGCCTGCCCTTAGTGGCTTCAGCGAGCATTGTAAATCGGCGCACTTGGTAGTCCCTGGGAATTAGACTCCAATCGACATGATACGAATTATGATCCAGCAAACTTTGCATCCAACTTCATGATGAATGTTTCCATGTGACCCTTTTGATTCAGAATTCCCATTTCGCCTTGCAATGCCTGCCGTATTGTACATCCCCCAAAAGCATACATACATCTCATTCCAATCACATGGTTCATCAATCCCAGCGCTTCTTCGTCTTTTCCTCTCCTCTCGTTTTTCCTCGACCCCAAAGCTCTTCTCTCCACCCTAGAAATCCTCCCTCTCTTTCCATGCCACATTCCCACCAATCTTACTGATACTCTCCAAGGTACCATCACCCAATTTGACATTCGTGAACTTGATCATCCGCGGATCCAACCCCAGCGTCGTCCGGACATCGTCTTGGATCCGCGAGCTGCCATCGTAACGCATGATGAAGTAGTGACCACTTGTGTATTGAGCCTGGTGCTTCCTCGTTCGCTTCGGGAGAGCGAATTCGCCCCAGTTCTGGATCCCGCGGATGGTGCCGCCTGAGCGGAGGATTAACGAGCCGGCTGTGCGGGCTATTCTTGGGGGTATGTTAGTTGTGAATGGGAAGGGTTTGGATGTACGAGTTAAGTTGAGTTGGTGGTTTGGGAGGGGGTTTTGTACTCTTTTACCTCGGCGAGGTTACCAGATGGCCGAACCTGGGTTGGTATATTAGCATTCTTCAGAATCAGAGTATTTGAAGAAAGACTTACGATTGCGATGAGCTCGTACAACATCTTGGGGAGGCTCTACATTCGATTTCTCGATGTTCTCTCACGTTTTCGCGATGGCGGAATTAAGGTTGTCGGAACGGATCAATGGAGAATCCGCTCCGTTGGACCCACATTTTGCGATTGTGCGATAAGAAAATTATCTTTTTGAACCCCGCAACGCGACTCCCGAACACCACCATCTTTTGCGCCAAACTCGATACCTACTCATACCCACACAGGAACGATGTCAAAACGCGCGGCTGAAGATTTTGAGAATGGAGGGGCTCCTTTGAAAGGAGGTGAGAGACCTTTCAAGGAGGAATTGGATGATGAACCTTCGGATTTTGAGGGCGAGTTCGAGGACGATTATGAGAGCGAGGATGAGATTTTGGAGGCGGGTGTTGATGGCAGACCGGATGCGGAACGAGAAGCTGAGGAGAAGGCTGGTATGTTGCGCAGTTAAGAAGGATTGGCGGGGGTTTTCTTACTGATGAGAAATAGAGGCTATGGATGTAGACCAACAGACTTTCATCGTTGGTAGGAATAAACTCGAACCTGGCCAAACTCTATCCCCCGATTTGTCGACTTACGAAATGCTTCATGCGCTTAGCACACCCTGGCCCTGTCTCTCTTTTGATATCGTGAAGGATGGGCTGGGAGATGATAGGAAGACGTATCCTGCTACGATGTATGCGGTTGCGGGAACCCAGGCGGACTGCAAGCGGGAGAAGGAGAATCAATTGATGATCATGAAGTTTTCTGGATTGAGTAGGATGGAGAGAGATGTTGAGGAGGATTCGGATGACGATGATGATGACGAGGATGCAGATCCAATTTTGGAGTCAACTGTTATTCCTTTGACTAGTACGACGAACAGAATTCGAGTACACCAGACGCCAGCGAGCGATTCGAGTAGACCGCCCACGACTATAACGGCCAGTATGATGGAGTCAGGTGTGGTTTTGATTCATGATGTCACACCTCATCTAGCTTCATTCGATACTCCAGGCACAGTCATTACCCCACAACAAAATAAACCAATCTCCACGCTGAGAATGCACAAGGCGGAGGGGTATGCAGTAGATTGGTCACCACTGGTCTCAACGGGGAAACTCATCACTGGAGATAATAACGGAAGCATCTATGTCACCACGCGAACAGGCGGCGATGGATGGGCCACCGACTCAAGACCTTTGCTAGGACACACAGGATCCGTGGAAGAACTGCAATGGAGTCCCCAAGAAAAGAACGTTTTCGCATCCGCCTCAAGCGATGGGACCATCAAAGTCTGGGACGTACGAAGCAAATCCCGTACCGCAGCACTCAGCGTTCAGGTCAGTAACACCGACGTAAACGTCATGTCATGGTCCCGTCAAACCACCCATCTCCTCGCCTCAGGTGCCGATGATGGCGAATGGGCAGTCTGGGACCTACGACAATGGAAGCCCTCTTCTCCCTCGACCGTCTCTCCAAAACCTACCCCCGTCGCCTCCTTCAACTTCCACAAGGAACAAATCACTAGCATCGAGTGGCATCCTACAGACGACAGTATTGTCGCTGTCGCAGCCGGAGACGACACCCTCACGCTATGGGATCTAGCGGTCGAGTTGGATGATGAGGAGAGCAAGGATACGGGTGGTGTTTCGGAAGTCCCGCCTCAGTTGTTGTTTGTGCATTACATACAGAAGGGAAAAGAAGTACATTGGCATCCGCAGATTCCGGGTGTTTTGGTGGGAACTGGGGAGAGCTTCAATGTCTTTAAGACTATTAGTGTCTAGAGGATGTTGAGCGGATCATAAGTAAGAGCAAGAAGTAAAAAAGAAATCAAGGATTTTTTCACCGACGATTTTTCGTATCATATTGTTTTTACAAATGTTCTTTTTTTAGATGTGCTGAATGCACTGGATCGTCGACTAGTTAGTCCTAAGAGGTGTAAATCTTTCTTGGTGGGATTCAAGTATCCATTTCACGAGCCCCTGATTTCTTCCTCGCTACAGTAACTCACTGTGCAATTAAGTGAATACGTACCCACTTCCAGGTAGACTACTCCTCCCATCCAAACCCCATCCACCCAAATCTCAAGCACGAATAACCCTCCTAACACAACAAAGAAACTCCACCTCACTACAATATCTACCGCCTTCCTTCCTTCCTTCCATCTATCAAGATACCCATCCGTCAAGAAACCAATCTATCAAGCACATTTCCCAGCTATACATAAGAACAAAAATTTCAATTACGTATATCTTAAATTAGTACCGTCATCTGAACCCTAATATTGGTAAATCAAAATGTAGTCTTGTAAGATACTCCTATAGTACAAAAGTATAGATAGATATCTATTTCTGAGCCAGACCTACCTAGGCGCCGATACGATATGTTATCAATAAGAATCCTACCTACAATACCGATAATTATCAGCTAGAATCCTACGATACTGATAAACATCAAATCTTTTTCTCCCTAAAATCAGTACATTTCAAAGTACTTCTAGGGGATTTCAGAGTAATTCCAAGCGAAGTTTCAAAAGAATTCTAATACAGGTGACAGTTCTCGATACCCTTAGGATTAAAAATCTCTAGGGAGATTACGTGTACGTACGAGTAGTACTATTTGATATAAGTAGTACCTTAGTGTTATTACTTAAACACCCATAGAATAACGTTCTTACAATGATTAACAGAGACCTAGATTGACTATTACCCACGGTACGTATGCCGAGAATCGATATTATATCGATTATCGCCCAAAAACCCCGATATGATTCGTCGAAATATTCCCAATGCAATAGTTCGGCTACCCCCCAACCCCCGATATCACTTCGATATATCGGTGCCCAGGTGACAGGTCTGTTCTGAGCACCGACTCTTGACCCGGAAACATTTATCCCCCTTGCTACCTCGAGTAAATCTTACAGTACAGTGTGTACTCACCAATATAATCTACAGCCCTCCTCGAAGATGTAGTGACTTATTGTACACCTCATCCGATTACTAGAGCCCACTTCGCTTTTGTTTGTATTGTGACACCCACGTCAATTACAATATGTGCTGCAGCCAATGACAAGCTTCCGTGGCTGCAGTTCAAGTTCGTCAAAATCATCTCAAACTGCTCTCTAACCATCCAATCTTCGCCAGGACAATACTCAAGTCAAACTTAACGACAGAATATCTGATTTGCTACATCTTGAGCTACATCATCTAATTGCTATGATTTGATTGAATAAAAATGTGCAAAGCACTCTGAGCAAAGCACCCTGGAAAACCCCACAAATGCACCCCAGCCATTGACTATATGAAGACAATTTTCATAGCACTTGAGGACTCTGGCATGATGACATATTTTGGTCTGCGGTCTTTCTGTTCTTTCTGAAGCTTGGTCTCCTAGTCGGAATGCTTGGGCCGGGAGTGCCTTCAAGTATAGTGAAGTTTCTTGCAAGCTCAACATGCGGTGCTTGAAAATCCCTAGTGAATCGCTCTCTGCGCACCTCAGCTGAACCAGGAGATTTTAGGCTAGGAGTGTCTTCGGTTGAGGTTATGCTTCCTACAGGATCAACGTGTGGTGTGAGATAAACTCTAGTGACCCGCTGTCTGAGCAGCTCAGCTGGACCAGGAGAGTTTTGGCTAGGAGAGCCTTCGGTTGAGTTAACGCTTCCTGCACGTCCACCGAGTTGTGATAGGGCCTGCGATGAATCGAGAAGCTGGGTATCTCTGTTCAAATTGACCTTTGATCTGAAAGCTGGTGTGCCCTTGTGCATAGTTAGTATTAAATGCTGAATAAATCTGTATATAATATGCCTTACTATGGAAGCAGAAATTTCGACGTTATTACCTTGTGCTCTAACATCGTCACCAAAATCGTTACCAGAATAGCGACCTGTGGACAATAGATCGATGCTCGACGTGGACGAATCCGCGCGTGGTGTTGGAGGGTAGCTGGGAACGCTTTTCTGATTAGTTTTAGGAAGCGGGTTACGAATCGCTACCGTTCTGTCAACACTAGCCTGGCTTCTGTTTAGAAGATAGACAGATAGTCTTTTTGGTCAGTAGTCGTAGCAAAGTTCTAAGTGTGATACGTACGAATGAAATGGCGTCCTTATTGTTGGGTAAGATTCATGACCGTCGAGTTGTGGTATGAACTCGGAATTGTTGTCGATGAATCCTGGAAGCTGGTATCCGACAGGCGCCTTTTCATTCAACCACATATCTAGCGTCATTGTAGTTCCTGCGGACAGAGTTAGAAGCGGAAAACCTTTAGGATATACGATAGCAACTGACCTTTAGGGATAGGGAAAGGGGCACCTTCAAACTCTACACGCTTTCGAATATCCGAGGCAAGTTCTACGAGTTGTAGGTTTACTAAGTCCGTAGCCATTTCTGACGACTGTGAAGCTCCCAGCACTTCGGTGTTGATTTGCCAGCCAATGGCTCCCGGAGAGTGCTTAATCAGAATCTGGTATTTCTCGAGAATATTAGATGGGGTTGAGCGTCCTCCCGGAGCGTGGAAGTTTAGCTGAATAGCTTTGAGGTATCCCGCTTCCAACGCCTCTGCAACACTACCCTCCTGCTCTTGTAAGATAAAAGCCTAGAACGGGGTTGCGGATACTCACTAGCCAAGTTAGTAGCTTCTCACTTGCCTTGTGACTGTCGGGCTTCAAGAAAAAAAGGTCTCTCATGCTGTCGGTTCTAGGTACCATCGCAGGCAAGACACGGCCATTCTTAAAGTTCTCGTATGACAAATCGGATGAGTTAATATCAATCGTTCTGCTATCGTAATAGAAGTCGTCGCGGCCAAAGATTTTCCTATAGAAAGTAAGCTTTTGGTTGCGATTTGTTGTAACCATAGTACAAACCTGGCCCATGCGATAGTTGAAATCTGTAGCTTAGTTAGCACCGCCGTACACAACATAATAATGCCTTGAAAAAAATCGCGGAAAACTTACTGTGGCCGTAAGCGCGATTTTGACTACCTCAATGCTATATTTCTGACTGACAAGGGTTTTGACAACTGTCAGTGGCTTTTGGGCTGGTGCTCGTCGCATTGGTCGTCGCATTGGTTGAGGCGTTGCCACGGCACGGGACGTCGCCCGGGAGGTTGCGACAACAGCAGCTCGATGTGAACTAGCTGTAGGCTGTCGCAAGGCGCTCATATCTTTCATGGCTGGAGTTAACTTGATCCTCTTTGCTGCTGGCAGGAGGTCGCCCTCAATAGAGGGTACGACACCACCGGAACGCGTTTGCGGTGGCATGGTGGTGTATGTGACAGTGTTGCAGTATCGGGGAGGATGAAGGAGAAGAGATGAAGGAATGAACTTGGGGCGAGATGAGAGAGGGTATGAGGATGGGGGTGTTATGTAGATGACGATGTAGATACTGATGGTGGGAATGAGATGGAAACGATGGACCACAGATGATGGATGAGGTCTGGTGGTAAAGGTGTGATGGAGATGAAGGTCGTCGACGATTTTGAAAGAGGGGAAGTGCAGGTTATATATGTTGGGAGGGGGTCGAGGTGTTGTATGGGAAGGCGCAACTGCCTTTGCTATACGGAAGGAGCGGATTGGGAGGAGCGGCGAACAACACTCAAACTCACACCCACCCACCAATTCCATTCGTTTGGCACCACCAGTAAGAAAGAATCCAACGTCAGGTATGAGAGGAAAATTACAAAAAGATGGCTTTGTAGAGAGATAATATGATGATGAAATTTGTACCCCTTTACCTTTTTTGGCTCTCAGTCACGGCTTAGCGAACACAGTGAGAATAGAACTAGAAACTCGTACAGGAGAGCAAAGAAAAAGAGTTTGCGACTCTTCTATCACCTCAAGTGACAAGTACTTATATTTCTCATTCTGAGTACAGGAGTGGACCTCCACTTCTCTCTGGTGCTTTGCGAGGTACCCGTTAAGACACTCGACGACTCTGGGAAACACCTCCATATGCTTACCTCTGTCTGAGTCCACCAGCAAGAACTTCCTGTGTTCATATCAGGAGGCTGAGTGCAGGGTCTGATATAGTAGGTATGAAATGCACCTCAAGCGGCTCTGCTTGTAATTTGGCCAATATGAAAGTTATGATTATATTGAACGCTCGAAAGAATATGAAAAGTGACGTATGGCAGTACGGGTAAAGAAAGTGGTCTTGTTTGGGAAGATATGCTTCCGTGAGATCATAGTCGTTCATGAGATCATATTCTTCAATGCCGAGGAGGGAAATACCTAGGCAAGGAGAGAAGACACTGAGAGATCTGACTTCCAAGTATGGATATCCCTAACAGGCAAGCACGAGATCAACGACGTTCTCGATTCCCCTCCCGCCGTCTTCTCTCCTCTCGCAACATTATTCTCAAAGGCTTGAATCTACCCGCATATGAGGAAGTACATCTTATCCAGAATTTGAACACCGGGCCTTGGTTGTTGTACTGTTCTGGTCGTGTGTATATACCTAGGTAGATAGATACCAGACGCCTTGAGATGGTCGTTGGATGGGAGCTAGGGATTTATTTCCGCTCCGTCCCCATATTCCGCCAAGCGAGGCTTGCCCATGACACCTTGGCGTTTGTCATGGACCCCTGCCTGTGATGCCTAGCATGCCCCTCGTGGGTATTGAAACTCGCCCGCAGGAGTCTCAGACAGGACTGTGCTTCTTCTGTCGTCGTAACCTTACACAGCCCAACCCTCAGCTCACATAAAAACTACTCTGTCCCTCTTCATACCCGTACACAGTTCAGATCTGCATTCAAAAGACAACGACAGATACCTGCAAATCCAACTCAATCACTCTCAATCACGCCCTATTACCTCACCTTGACCATCCCCTCGATTGCAACCCCTCACCACCACTCACGATGAAGAAGTTTGGCTTTGGAAAGAAGGGCGAAAAGGGCGACAAAAACGCTCCGCCAGCAGCAAATCCATACGCACAACAAGCGCCATCCGCAGATCCATACGCCCAGGACAACAACAAATATGCGAATATGCCTCCAGCGGGACCACCGGCAGCCTCGCCTTACCAGCAAGCTCGACAAGGACTCCCTCAAGGTCCCGGACGTGGTGGTCTACCCAGTGGCCCAGGTGGCGGACGAGGACCGGCACCAAACCGTGCTCCTTCAAATGGCAGTGGATATGGAGCTGAGAAGTATGGCAGCGGAGGTGGTTATGGTGCCAATAGATATGATACCTCTCCTGCCCCGCCTTCCGACACGGGAAACAAATATGGCCCTGGTGGCTACGGTGGTTTACAGCGGAACAACAGCAGCGATACTACAACAACAGAGGACAATCGAGATGCGTTGTTTGGAGGTGCGAAGGACCGATATGCCCAGCGAGGTCCTATGCCTCCACCCAACTCTAGACAGCCTGGCGGTTACGGTACCGAGTCAGGGGCAGATGGTGGTGGATATGGGGGGGATAGACAGCTTACAGCAGAAGAAGAGGAAGAGGAAGATGTGGCAGCAACCAAACAACAAATTCGTTTCATGAAGCAAGAGGATGTTTCATCTACTCGAAGGGCACTACAAATTGCGGCCCAAGCTGAGGAGACTGGACGAGCAACACTTGCCCGACTAGGTGCACAAGGAGAGCGTATCCACAATACAGAGAAGAACCTAGATATTGCCGCCAATCATAACCGAATTGCGGAAGCGAAAGCCAAGGAGTTGAAGACTTTAAATAGGAGCATGTTCGCCGTCCACGTCAGTAACCCTTTCACGGCATCTTCAAGAAGAGAAGCACGCGACCAAGAAATCGTGGAGAAGCATCGCCTCGAGAGAGAGGAACGTGAGGCTACTCGACAAGCCGCTTTTGGGTCCCAGCAACGAATGGAATCTACTTTTAAAAAGCTGCAACCCGGAGACGTCGGATATCGTGCACCGGGCGCCAAAGCCAGTCTTGCAGAACGTTCAAAGTATCAGTTCGAGGCCGACTCGGAAGATGATGAAATGGAGAATGAGATTGATGCTAACCTTGACGCCATGAGCGGTGCAGTGGGCCGATTGAATTTGCTGGCAAAAGCAACAGGCCAGGAGGTTGAGGCACAGAACGTGTTGCTCGAGAGGGTCACGGACAAGGTGAGTTCAATTCAATTCTTGATCGTGATTAGATTGCTAACTCTCATATTAGACCAACAAAGTGGACGATCAAATTGTCATGAACAGAGCGAGGTTGGATCGTATCAAGTAAATGGAGCACACTTTATACTTTCTTTGGTGGGGCTCCAAGGTCCACGTTAGGCATTGTTTGGGCGTTTTGATGAATGGGCATTTAAAACATCAGTGATACTACTGGTAATCTGTGTTTTCGTAGTGCCCTTTTCTAAGCACCTTTCTTCCCCAAGTTCCTTCTCTGCGCTCTTCGATTCCGTCGTTCCCGGTAGCACTATCAAGCTGTTGACTCCGTGAGCGCTGCCTTGATATGTGAAGTGGTGATGTGATATGAAGGCTTACTCGCGTGGTCGTACGGACAGGGAAGAAGGCGTAGATTTACAGAATAGATATTACTCGTACTTGGTCAAGGAGCAGCGACTTCTTCTGGTTTCAATCGTGAGGCATTTGATAAGACCCTACCTAATCCCCATTCTTCCGCGCTGGGAGCGAAGAAATAAGTTGAGAAGCGCTACAGTAGTACAATAGCTAAAACAGATGAGCTGCAGGTTCGCGCTGAGCCTTTCTGCTGCTCATTCTCGTCCAAAAATACACCACAGGATTACATCAGCATGGCATCAGACTCAGCATCATCATCCACGAATGATACCTACCCGTACAGTACCTGTCTTCCCACTGCAGTCTACTCCAGAAAGTTCATAGCGCAAAAAGAATACATAGCCATCCTGAACAATAAATAGTAGCGTGACTCTTGACTCAGAGGACAATCAAATAGCTTGAGGTGAAATAATAGTTGAAAGCTTCTTGCCTTGAGTAGTTGCGTCGGAGTTGGTACCTGAACGAGTTTCCTACCAAAAGGGGAACAGCTGTGGGTACTCGAGTATGTATGAGTGAGGCAGGAGGCAGGAGGCCAGGAACTCACAGTGAGAAAACTAGGTGGCGCGGGACCCGAAGCGGGCTTGACTCCGAGAACTTGAACCACAGCCAGCTTCATCCACCACCAGCGAACGACCAGAGTCAGCCTCCACCTCCACCTCCACTTCCACCTCCACCTTCTCCAACACTGCTACCGACTCCTCCTCTTCGATAGTATTTCTCCTTTCCCAGTCTCTGTCTACTCGTGTTGGTTGCAGAATTCATAGACGCCAACTTACCTCCGGCTTCCGTGTTCCTTTCCGCATCCGATTTCGACCGCACCCCTCGCCCCCACCAACAGCACACGACCGCCAGTTCCAGTAAGATCTCCAGGGAGTGTTCGTTGGCTATGGTGTTGCCAACAGCTTGATAGTAAATCGGAGGACGTGAGAGGCTTCGCGCTTTGCACGCGAGGAACGCGTTCATTCTCGATATCGAGGGGCGGGGCCAACAGCACCACGAAGCAACAATCTTCCACCATGGAACCTCCAGCACGGCCAACTTCACAAAGGCGCAGCACGATGGGGCAGAGTGCTAGCCCAAATGCCTTGCAGAATTACGTATCAGAGGGCTCGCCGAGTCCTTTCGTCTCGAATCCGAAGTCTATGCATCCCAAGTCCGAGATCCTACGGCCTCGCTCGAGAAGCCAGACCGTCTCCATGGGATGGGAAGAAGACGAGGAGACTACTTCACGTCGAACCTCAAGACTGAAGATTGAGATGGCAGAATGTATAGAGACAAAGACAGTCACAACCACAACTACCACAAAAAGAGCATATCCTTCTCTTCCATTTCCAAACCGGGCACTAGATTTGCTCGATGCAAAGGAATATCCCCTGGCACTCAAGCCAACCCCTCTTCAACTTAGGAATATTTCTTACGAGGTTGATGTACAAGACGAAGAGGATTTTTCGATTAGCCCACCGAAAATTCAACGAAAGGTTTGTTCTTTGAGGAAATCATACTAGTTTATAATGAAGGAAGCTAATAGTCACGTAATCAGACCTCGCGAGTAGATACAACATCGGCCATACAGAGTCACCTGCAAAGGAAAGATGAGCAAGAAGTATCGGGAAGCGAGGGCCGTCGGGCATCAGGCACTTTACAATCAAGTGAACGCCAGAAGCCTTTACGATTCAACAAAAAATTGTCTCTCTTTAATGCAGATGGGCAGGGTCAACTGGCAGGGAGAAGTCTTCATTCACGGTTGAGATCTCCAAAGTCTGGAAAAGCACGCAAAAGCCATCGCGACGCTGAGCATCCCCAGGATGGTCAGTCAGAAACCCCAGAAACACGAACACAACCTTTCGGGCTGGATATGCCCATCACAAAGCGCAATAAATTTCCAGAAACCCCAGATATGTCGGAGATGGAATCATCGTCACTGGAACGTAATCATCCGCCTAATTTCAACTCAGAAGCTTATACACCGCAATCTGGGTTGAGCCACAATCATTCCTTTGAAGACCTCATAGATGCAGAGAGCCAGGAGTCTTTTGCCAATGCCGTTGCAACCCCTCCTATAGCCGAATCCGACCTTGAACTGCTCGACGACTCCAATTCATCTTTCGGTAATTCGGCACTCCACCGCCCAGTTCTCAATACCGCATTTGCTCAAAATGCCAGCCTTCCAAGTCCTGGCCTCTCGCCTACTTTTGCAGCTGCTGAACTTCATGAAGACGAGTATATCAAATCTGCAGCCATCGATGGCGACTCGACTGCTGCTACGAGCCCCGAAACGCAGTCCGGTGATACCCAGGAGACACTTGATAATGACGAAATAATTCGTGCGATGGAACAGGCTGGACCACCGGGTGATTTAACTCGAATCCGTGTCCCATCCGTCATGGATAGCCGATCAATGCTTGAGACTTTTGAATCAATGCCTAATGATATGAAAACCTTGATGATGTATCAATTTCTTCGAAGATGCCCTCGGAAAACGCTGCATGTATTAGCAGATGTAATTGGCCCTGCTCTCAAATGCGACTTTTTAGAGCAATTGCCTGCCGAGTTGAGTCTTCACGTCCTGAGTTTCTTGAACCATAAGGATTTGTGCCGCGCTGCTCGGGTCTCAAAACACTGGAGAAATGTCATTGATACCAACGAGACAGGCTGGAAAGAACTTTTGGACCGTGACGGATTTATCCTCCCTCCCGGAGAGCTTGAAAAGGCAATTCATCAAGGTTGGGGTTGGCAGGATCCCTATGGACCAAACAGCGGCGAGGAAGATCTGAGTGTCCTACCTGGTCCTCACGCGGACGGTGACATATCTCTTCTCTCTAGTACCAAGAACATCGAAGAGCCCATTCGAAAACCTCGCTCAAGTAGCAAGAGAAAACGTATTACCGGCGGACTGGGATCTGACCGTGCAAAACGCCGGGCTTTTGGCCATACAGATAAAGGAAAATCTTCAACAACTGGATTTCACAAGTCTGAGGGTCCTTTGACTGCAGCCACTTCGGCCGCTGCAGCTGTTCCAGATCCAAGACGAGGCTTGCCTGGTCTAAGGAAACTCCACCTTTTCAAATCTCTTTATAGACGCCACTACCTGCTCAAGAATAGTTGGATGAATCCTGAGGTTGTTCCACATCACTTTGCCTTCCCAGCCCATCCAGCTCATGTCATCACATGTCTCCAATTCGATGATGATAAGATTATTACCGGAAGTGATGATGCCCTCATACATGTATATGATACCAAGACGGGCGCCTTGAGGAAGAGGCTTGAAGGCCATGAGGGTGGTGTTTGGGCATTGCAGTATCAAGGAAACGTTCTCGTCTCTGGATCTACTGATCGATCAGTTCGTGTCTGGGATATTGAAAAAGGATTGTGTACTCAGGTTTTCCACGGTCATACTTCCACAGTGCGGTGTCTACAGATTCTAATGCCCGAAAATATTGGCAAGACTGAGAAAGGTCAGGCAATCATGATTCCGGAAAAACCATTAATCATCACAGGATCACGAGACTCCCAACTTAGAGTATGGAGGTTACCGGAGCAGGGATCCAAACGTTATATCCAGACCTCCGCCCCACTGAATGATGCAGATTGCCCTTATTTTGTTCGTGTTCTGGGTGGGCATACCCACTCTGTACGAGCTATCGCTGCACATCGCGATACTTTGGTCAGCGGTAGCTACGATAACACCGTCAGAGTATGGAAGATATCCACGGGCGAGACATTACACCGATTGACTGGACATGCCATGAAAGTCTACAGTGTTGTTCTCGACCACAAACGTAACCGATGCATTAGTGGATCCATGGACAATTTCGTCAAGATATGGTCTCTTGAAACTGGTGCATGTTTGTTCACTTTGGAAGGGCATACTTCTCTGGTTGGATTACTTGACCTCGCAGACGAAAGGCTGGTCTCGGCCGCTGCTGATTCGACATTGAGAATATGGGATCCAGAAAACGGCCAGTGTAAGAGCACATTGACGGCTCACACTGGCGCCATCACCTGTTTCCAACACGATGGCCAAAAGGTCATTTCTGGATCAGACAGAACGTTAAAAATGTGGAACATCAAGACCGGTGAATGTATGAAGGATCTCCTGACCGATCTCAGTGGTGTTTGGCAAGTCAAATTCGACGAACGCAGATGTGTAGCCGCCGTTCAGCGCGATAATCTTACATACCTTGAGGTAATTTTACCTCGTGTTCATTTCCTTATGTTATCTTACTAACTTGCTTTTAGGTTCTCGATTTCGGCGCTTCAAGAGATGGAATTCCAGCATCCCAGCGTGGCTTTCGGAATCTCTTACAATTAGACGATGCTCGAGCACCAGTAGAGGAGGTTGATGAGGCCTAATGATGATTCCGCGCTCATGACTAACTTCTTTAATTATGAAAGGAAATTCAGATGCTGGCAGACGAATAGCATTGTATGGAGTATAGGTCTATCGATCCCTTTTTTCCGGATCATGGTTTTTCTGGTGGATTTTGCTTTCGGGATACAGTGTCATCACTTTGGCGCATGGTTGATGGGTGGAATTGGCAGGGCAATGTTCGCTTATTCGGTTTGCATTGCATAGCGTGGGGTATTTTGCTTTTCTTTTTATTAGCTTAGCTTGGAGGTGCTTGGGCGGTGGAAAGGGGTGAAGCAAGAAAACTTTTCATATTTTTTTCTAAGGCGGTCTCGGGTGAGTGAGAAAACTCAACTAGCTAGCACATTTTTTGAAGGGCGTAGCTTAGTTGTGTTTAGCGTATTTTATTCCTGTTTCTGTATTTTGCTGAGGGATATCGAAATTGCTTGCTGTGACTTGACTTGACTTGACTTGGTAGGTATGGTATGGCGGGTTCTATGAATCGAAAACTCGCTTATGAACGTGACGCTATGGAGTTTGTTTGCCGAGTGGTGTAAGAGATTCGCTTAGTGCATGTAGTACATTCACCCGCATTCAAGTTAGGACGATGTTATTCTGGTGAACTACGTATAATCAAAACAGCTGTGTGAGATGGGCGTATTCTGGAGCAAACAGATGCTTGGCTCAAAACTATGATACAGATTAATTTACATGCCGGTTGAAACATCAAATTGTGTTGTTTTCGGTATGCTAGTAAGAGTTTACGGGTTCTCGTGAACCTCTATGTACACTTCTTTAGGTATTAGACAGTTTGTATTAGATAGTTGTACAATCCAAAACATGTACTAGTTGACGAGAAAATTCCCAATCATTACATAGGTACTTAACTATAAAACAAGACCCGAAGTAGCGTAAACCCCGGCCTGTCAGCAATTACTCAACAGTTTGACTCCCCTCGACACCACACCCGTGACTTTCCCAACCGCCTCATTTCCAATAACTATCCACGGATTTGTATGGCACGTTTGACTCCCAGCAGTCCAGGTCCACGCCAGACAATCCGAACCAAACTTATCACAGAGCCGGCGACAATCCTCCTTCGTCTCGACATGTTCAGTAACTGTATCCGATAACCCAATATGATCCCAATCCGACCGAAAAGGCTGGGTAATAAACGTCTCGAGACCCCTCCCTTCATAGAGCGTCCACAGATCCATCCACGAGACCGGAGATGTAACACCTAAAAGCTTTCGCTGGAACTCCGCAATATCTGCCGTCGACATGTGGTGGAAGGTGATAATCGGATCGCACGGCCGATCCGGTCGTATGCGCGTCGTCCGGGGACGCTCGCCATTGAAATGAAGGCTGAATCTCTCATCCAGGTGCACATCGTTCGCCAATGCGAGGCGAGTGGTTAGAGCGTCGCCCAGCTCTCCCGTGAGAGCTGCGGTATGTGCTGCGCTGGTATTGCTCAGTATTCGAGATAGTGCGGCGCCTGAAAAGACGATTCCTGAGCCGCCGTGTGCGAAGCGGTCTGCTTCGACTTTGCCCCCGATGCCTTTCCCGAGGTAGTGCGGTTTCTGGGGATTAAGTTGGCTGAGGACTTTTATGAGTGATGCTTCTATGATGAAGGTGTCGTCGTCGGCTAGCACTGTGCGATACGATGTGTTCGAATCAGCATTATTCATCTCTGATTCTCTGGAGAAGAAACCATTCCCAGTATCTGAAGGTAGACAAGAAGACCAGCTCCCAAAGATAGGTCTCGGACTACGTGTGGCATAACCAGAATAGGAAGGAAAAGCTTTGGGAAATGCCTACTGTACCATTTCTTGTTTGGCAACAATCGGTATCCAATCTCAAGACCCGATATCCACTACAGTATCCAATGAGTTAGATGGGGTCCCAGCCAGCTAGCTATCAGCTAACAGAAAAGAAAACGAAACGCAAAAAACATACCTTCATAATATCAAGCTCCCACCCATGTGCCCTCGCAATACTCCCAGCCACCTCCTCATCCCCCGCAGCAATCGCCGCAGTAAGCTTCTCATAACTGCGCACCCTTGTACTATTCCTCTGCGGCGGCAAAGCACGAAGAGTCGCCTCAATCGCATCATAGACAGGTATCTCCAAGTCCTTGTGCTTGAAATGTGTTCCTGTCCTAGTAGCATAGTCGCCAATCAAGACCACATTTTGGAGATTGTGGAAGGTGTCTAGGATTGCTGTGATCTTGTCTTGGTTTCCGTAGCCCGTTTTGAAAATGAACCCGATGTCGTTCTTGTGCACGGGGAACCGTGGGGACCCTGTGAGGTACTCGTGGGCTTTGTTGAGGAGCTTCACGGGTTGTCGTTGGAATTGGAGGCTGTGGTGGTGGATTGTCCAGAGTGAGATGCTGGATATGTGGAATAGGACTAGACATGTAATGATCTTGATGCGGGGGGAGAGGGGACGCATGGTTGTCTGGGGTGAGGGTGTTGGAGCGCTGTGAGGAGTTGATGGGATGAGCAAGATGGGGGGAAGGGAAAACTAAAACAACTTGACAAAAGAAGAAATTTAATTCAATTGGTACTCCTGGGGCTAGGTACTAGCTTCCTCTGTGTTACATCTATAGCCAGGGTAGTCTAATCGCACGGCAAGCTCACTACAAATGCTCGCTTATGTCTAGATGGGCACGGGCTTCGTTTCCCCTATTCTGCAAAAGATAACCCGAGGAAACAAAATGAGCAGATGAAAGACTTCTCCTACTTGTGTAATTGAGATTCTGTAAACTCAGCTTTGGATAATCATATGCTTTGGGTGGTGTACTTTTCCATTTCTGTTGGGCTGATAGCTAGGTAGCTCAGCTGCCTTTGCCCTCTTTGGACTTAGTATTGCTGGGTGCAGCGGTCTGTTCGCTGGCAGCCCTAACCCTTTCGCTCACAATGAGGAAGCTGAGCGGTGAAAGCGGAGAAACTGAGCTATGTGGGAAACTTGCACAAAATATAGCACAGGAGCTATACAAAAGGTGAATGATGTATTGAGTCGTCGAGGCTTCTACAGTAAGGACGAAAGGCAATAGTGAAGATGCGAGGAGGTGAGAATTAATACAAGTGAAGCTGTCACATACGACCATAGACTGAGGAGAATTGGGCATCCCGTCCGCTCTGCCATACACAAGCCTCAGATCGGCAGATTAGTAGTTGGGTGGGTGACCACCAGCGAATACCTGCTGTTGTATGTTTTTTTGGGCTCCTCTTTCCGCGGAAAAGTGAATGTAGATTGAAGGAAGGAAAACTTTTTTGTGTGGTTGTAGCTTGTAGGTAAAAGTTGCTTTGTTGATTCTGGCTTCTTGTCTCTCGTCTTTTGGTTAAGATAGAACTTCCCCAAGTCTTGGTGGAGCGGGGGTATACAAATATTTTAGAGGTTGTTATATAAATGTAGGATATACTATAGAGATTTACGCCGTCGGATAAATTGCAGGATTAATAACTGTAGAAATGACTATGGGACAAGAGGTGTAGTTACGTCTTCGCTTCATACAAGCCTAATGACGTATGGAGGTCACTAGCCGGTGCATCGATGACTTACTTCACTTGAAACTTATAAGGTAGAATGTGTTCATTGTGTGTCATACTTGCCCCCGCAGTTCACCTGCGCTTGATTGAATTACTTCACTTTGACCGATTATCTTATTGTAGCATTGTCGATTTATTTTAAATATGTAACTCTGTTGGGATTAAGCGGGAGATCTTTCAACTTACATTCAAAACACTGGGTAGAAATCACAATGCTATAATACTGTGGAATTCGATACTTAGAACTCTCTTGTCCGTGACGGTTCTAAGTTTACTGTTAATTGTACGGTGGGTGTCTGAGAGCTGTTAAAGACGTTTCGTTCTGATGCTAACCTGCTCTAGAACGGTTCGTCCAAAGCCTACTCGTAACGTTGAAGCAAATTTCCCGACGCTACGGATCTATTTTCCCTACTTTACTTCATCTCCTGTGTTATCAGCCAAAGGCTGTTCTGTTCATTTTTGAGACCTGCTGATAAGTACGACCTGGTTTGCAAGTGATTTTTGATATATTCTGATGTGGCGATATAGAAGATTGACGACTAGATTGTAAGCGGTAATAAAACAATCTTTGTAATTACTCTAATGATACCGCCGAGTACTTCGGAGAGAAAGAGACACGAAATGGGCCCAGTTGGAGATCACGGCACGATCCACGATTAATTACTCCATTACAATGTTTCAAGTGCTTGGGTGCGGGGCAATGGGATAATCCTGGCTTGGATATGGTTCGGGTTGGAGTGTCGTTGTCTTTGCGTTGCCCGATGGACAGGTACAGTCTGTACTTCAGTCTTTAGAGTATTATTCAAGCAAGGGCAGGGCAGGGCAGGGCAGGCTCCCGGTGGACAAGAAAAGTGGCAGAGACCTCTTTTATCTTATCCTAACTTAACTAAAAACCATTATATTATATTATTTATTTAGAATAATTAGAATGATTTATCGAAAACGATAGTACAATCAAGGCAATTGTTCCAGATGTTTTAAACATTTTAGTACTTAGAATTTACTTACGCTAATAGTTAGAAAAATGAATCTCAGCCACTTTTCTTGTCCACCGGGAGGCAGGGCAGGGAGCCAAAGTAAATTTATTCGCTGTTCCAGGGTTGTGTCTATATTATCTCGGCAGCTTAATTACAGGGCGGGATGACTTTGACTACGCACGCTACCATTGGTACCGGTAAAGTACCATACGTAGCTTCGTGAACTCAAAGAAAGTAGCCTTGAAGAACATTCTATACATATACTCGAAATGACGTGCTGTACTCTATATTGGAACAGTAACGTGGCCTTACACCTATACATAGGTAAGTCACAAAGTACGATACGCATCTTTTCACAAGTAACTCACTCAAAGCATTAGGTAAGTACGAGTAGTAAATATTTATTCTATTTGTCTAGAATAATTTAATAAGGAGGTATTAGCTTAGCTGTTGTAGCAATTGCCCGGGAAGATAACGACGTGAAATTTCATATGATAGAACAACCATTCTCTAAACCGAGGGAACTATTAGTTAACAATTATCATGTTGATATACCTTCATACAAACTAGCCCAAAAAGGCAGGCAAACGAGAGCCCTAGCCAGTGGAACCTGGGACTTACCCGGTGGAACCTGGCAAGCTTGGTTAGAGGCGGCTAGGTAGCCCGGTCCTAGCCCCTGCGCCCCTGGTAGCGACAACGCGCGGTACTGTAAAGTAGGGTACGTAGTGCAACCATCTTAAAATACTTGAACACCTGCATTCTCCACAGACTCCCACTCAGATTCACACCCAGACTTCTGCCCTGTAACACATCGCGCAGCAATTCCAAGGGCGGAGCGCATCACTTTCTCTTCTTCGCATCAACTGGAGTCACTCTGCTTCGCGAGTTCGCTTCTCTTGTCAACTGTCCCCGTCCCCGCCTTTGCGCAAATCTCAGGGCGAGGGAGAAAAGGACCCATCTCTTCTCACAGTCAAGAGGCAGCAGCAGCAGAAGTAGCAGTAGCACAGCAGTTCAGCCCAGCCCAACCCAGCTATGGGGGACGCGCAAAAGATGCCCAACACTATGGGTGTTCCCATGAAGCTTGTGTCGTTAGTCACAGTAAGGAGAAGTCGAAAGGAGGGGGAAAGAGATTTGTGCTAACCCGTTTCCTAGCTGACCTTTCAAAACTCGGCCCTCATACTCGTTAGTGTACCAAAGTCCCACATGAACCCTTCGAGGGTCGAAAGGAATGATATGAGAAGAAGGCCAAGGTTGACGAACACCTAGATCATGCACTATTCGAGGATTATGCCCTCGGCCGGTGAGCATCGATATTTTACTTCGACAGCAGTTTTTCTCAACGAAATAATCAAACTTGCGGTCTCTCTGACCATCGCAATGTACGATATATCACGAACTTTGCCTCCCTCAACACCCGCGACAGTTCTTCTGGAGCAGCTATACATGTCTGTATTTTCTGGCGATGGTTGGAAACTGGCTATTCCAGCAACGCTTTATACTTTTCAAAACTCTCTGCAATACGTTGCGGTCAGCAACTTGGACGCAGTTCATTTTCAGATTTTGTACCAGCTCAAGGTGGGTGGATTCGTGTCAGTTAGGACATCTGGAATACTAATAATTCTCCAGATTCTCACAACCGCAGTGTTCTCCGTTACAATGCTCGGCAGAGCCCTCTCTTCAAAGAAATGGATTGCTCTGGTGCTCCTTACCTTAGGTGTTGCCGTAGTCCAATTGCCATCCGGGAGCCACGAAAGTTCCGTTTACAATCCCATCAAGGACTCCCAGTCTAGGTTCTACTTCCCACGATCCTTCCACGAAATCGGACAACTAGGCAACGGAGCCGCCGATGTGGCGAGAGAATTGACCAAACGCGGAATTGAAAGCCTTTCAGAAGGGCTTGTAAAGCGATCAGCAACATACGAGGGAATCGAAGAAGATTTGGGTCTCGTAAAGCCAACTATGAACTATTCGATAGGGCTTTGTGCTGTCTTGATCGCGGCTGTAATCAGTGGCTTGACGGGGGTCTATTTTGAGAAGGTTTTAAAAGAATCAACCACCCATGTTACAGTCTGGACTAGAAATGTGCAGCTCTCATTTTACTCGCTGTTTCCGGCATTGATTTTTGGGGTCATCATGAAAGACGGAGAAGAGATATCGAAAAATGGCTTCTTCATTGGATACAATGCTGTTGTTTGGACTGCTATTGTTTTTCAGGCTGTTGGCGGTGTATTGGTGGCTATGGCTATCAATTACGCAGACAATATCGCCAAAAACTTTGCAACCTCAATTTCCATCATTCTTAGCTTCATTTTCAGCGTTTGGTTCTTCGACTTCCCGGTCACATTCAACGTAAGTGCCTCTTCACTTGCCTTGGAGTAACACGATTATCACTAACATGACTTAGTTTGTTTTTGGTACCGCGCTTGTAATTTTCAGTACATATTTGTATAGCGGCCCAGATAGAAAGCGAAACAGGCCGCCTCCCATTAACATCGCCAGTTACGAAAAGACAACAATTGATAATGGATATACACCTAGATTCGAGGATGAAAAGAATCTCAGCACGAGAACAGCGTTAGATTCCAATCTAGACAACATCAGGAGCAGGCCTGGAACTCCGAACCCTAACACCCCAAGACATCACTCACGGGCAAGTTCTTCGAGGGGAAAGATAAAGCGAGATGATTGAGTATCTATCTATGGGATGAAACATCGCACGCAGAAGCAGAAGAGAAGAGAGTAGGCCGAGATAGATGGAAGGAATGTTAAAGAATATTGTCCAGAGTTTGGATTTCAAAGTGGGTCTGGTTTCCATCTATTTTACGTCCACAGGTGTGAAATATGGCGTTGTGGCATTGGAAAAATCAAGGAGTTATTTTACTCCCAAAATGGGTCGGTCACATGCATGTCTGGATATGTTCACATTAGATACATGGTTGGAATTGCATCAGTCAAGAAAAGACAGAGTGATGGAGGCTTCAGGCAAAAGAGAGATAGTTGCCTATGATGATCTGCTGGGTTGGTCTTTACGTCATTTATTCTTCCTTTTCTTTCATCTTCAACCCCTCGTGCTGTTGATGGGAGACTTTCTCTTCGCCCTAGATTTCAAAAGAGGCTATATCAGTCTGATGGAGTCGGATGAGCAGTAAGATTGATATTTGCAGGCTAGGTATAGCAGCTCTTTCTAAAGTATCAGGTTTCTAATGAGTCGGGTATTATTTCAGTTACAATGCCTTTGTTAGCTATATGGACACGCGATATGCAAGAGACTAGTCATCGCTCCTCGTATATCTACGGGGAAAATGTTGTAACAAAGAACCACAGAACCAAGTATCCTAAGTCGTTCGCATGATCCATTTGATTAAGCGAGTCTTCTAGAATACATTGATTCTAGTGGGTGTACGCAGAGCAATGCCAAGCTTTGTTATGTCTCTTCTTGCGAGTGTGGTATATTATCGATCCAAGTGGCTCGAGGGGAGAACATGTTTTGATTTTCCAGATTTATTTGAGCAACATCTCGAACCTTCAATGGTCTTCGGTGTTTACCTAGCCACTCTTTCTTATAGCTGGGAACGTTTCCTTCACTGATACTATACCTACGCAGAAAACCAGGCCATTCCTCTGCTATCCCCTTAGGTAGACGTGTATATGCAGCAATAGCCCTCATCGTTCTCAAGCTGCACAAATAACATTTGCAACCACCTCGTTATCAAGATGATACTGCGGGTATGCGCTATGCGAAAAGGAGTGGACTCGAGGGATGACGGGAGCGGATTGCTGGCAGGAAGACGAAGGGTCTTTGCAAGGCTTGTCTATAGACCAATGCCTCGAGGTTCCTCTTGCCACTCTCCCCTTTCCCCTCCTGGCTGAATCGCTCCTTCCTCGTCTAAGCTGGAACATGAGTCACGTGACCATGTGACAGGTCCAACCTTCTCAGAACTCTTCCGACCCTTTCCCCCTTCCCCTGCTCCCAAACATTTCCATCTGCTTCCTCCGTGTTCTCGTTGAGGCGGGAGGACCTCATTCTCTCTGCTCTTGGTGGTCCGGATAAGGGGAGAGCTGTCCTATACTGATACTTCTCTTGATCTGCAAGGTTCAGTTCGACATTCAATTCAACTTTACTACCTTCCTAACCTACAGCTATCACTTACTCCACAACTCCGCACTATCCCATCTTTATCCATCTCGAAGCGAGAAAGATATGCCAATCCGACAGCATGGAGCGAGACATTGATCCCTATCTGCAGAGTATCCTCGACGATGCCAAAGGCCTCCATCGTCAGGAGCAAGCCCGGGCGTTTAACCTCCCACCTATGGCCCCCCAGATGTCAGAGTGGAACTTCACGCCATCTTCAAGACGTTCTCTGACAGAACCAGACATCTTTGATCGTTCAAGTAAGACCAGGTTTTGTTGCTGTGATATTGGGAGGAGCATGAATGCTAACAAATATTATGTAGCTGCTGTAGCGGCCCCTCGACCAATGTTTGGATCATCCTACCAAACCCAACAATCTCGAGCTTCTGCTCCGAATCGAGTGTCTCTCCCACCTTGTAACCTCTATGACCAGCAAGATGCCGATCAAGGCGTCTCCGAAAACGCAGACAGCCACTTTGCTTTTCAGCAAGTTGCACGCCCAAACACTTCAATCCACCAAGGATATCCGCGGTTTCAGAATTCACACACGCAGCCGGATCAAACAGATCGACTTCTGAATGCTATGCTCACGCAGACAATGATGCCATTACAACCACATGGTCGTTTTTCAGAGCCACAGGGCTTTTTTCATCCGCAGCAGCCAGTAAATCCGACACTAAATCCATTCCGGTCACTACAATCACAGCTTGCCAGTCCTGTCCATCCGAGTATGTATTATACCACTCTATCTTGATGCTTCTAGGATCGCTCTGACACATCAAGGTGCCTTTTCTCGTAGCCCGGAAGGAAAGCTGTTCAGCAGTAACCGCTCCCATGCCGACTCAAGTCCGGCCGAGAGAGTGAGCCGCCGGAAGGTAGCAGCTCGTACAACACCAGCATTCCAACCCTCAGCTGGTCGAAGTGCTTTGCCATACCCGAGTACCCCTAAACAGCAGCAGCCTTACGGATCGCCAGTCAAGCGTACCCCACAAACATTGGCGCTTGCGCATGCTCCTCCACTTGCTCACGGTATCCAGCTTGTCTCCCCACATGATTTACCAGATCGATTTCGTTCTATATTTCCATACGAGCTCTTCAACGCGGTACAATCGAAATGTTTTAACCCCATATATAGAACCAACGATAACATAGTTGTCTCGGCTCCTACAGGCAGTGGGAAAACTGCTCTCCTCGAGCTCGCTATTTGTAGGGCTATTGACCAGAATAGCTCCACGCAATTCAAAATTGTCTACCAGGCGCCGACAAAGTCTCTATGCTCGGAGCGTATGCGAGACTGGAGTACGAAGTTTTCTCATCTGAATTTGGACTGTGCAGAGCTCACAGGAGATACAACCCATGCCGAAATGGCAAAAGTACGCAAAGCATCAGTCATCATTACGACCCCAGAGAAGTGGGACAGCATCACTCGCAAATGGTCAGACCACCATCGTTTGGTTCAAATGGTCCAGCTCTTTCTGATCGACGAAGTACATATAGTGAAGGAAGTCCGGGGTGCAACTTTAGAGGCGGTCGTCTCTCGCATGAAGTCCATGGGAGCAAATGTACGTTTCGTTGCGCTGAGTGCTACAATCCCCAACTCGGAAGACATTGCGGTGTGGTTCGGCAAGAATCACTGCAATCAACAACTTCCAGCCCATCGAGAGACATTTGGGGAAGACTTCCGGCCTGTGAAGCTCCAAAAGCATGTTTACGGATACGATGACAAGATGAATGACTTTGTCTTTGAAAAACTTCTTGACGGAAAGCTGCCCGCAATAATTCGGAAGCATACAGAGAAAAAGCCTATCATGATATTCTGCTTTACGCGAAAATCATGTGAAAATACCGCCAAATTGCTCGTTGATTGGTGGGCATCTCAGACAGCTGCCGATCGTGCGTGGTCACCCCCAGTGCAGCAGGTATCCCTCCAGAATTCAGAGCTACAAGCGCTTGCCAGATGTGGCGTTGCGTTCCATCATGCTGGCCTTGAATATCATGATCGCCAGATTGTGGAAAATTCCTTCCTCAAGGGCAATATTAGTGTCATATGTTGTACCTCTACTTTGGCCGTAGGGGTAAACCTTCCTTGTCATCTTGTTATTTTGAAAGGGACTGTTACCTTCCAAGACGGACACGTTGCTGAGTACTCTGATCTTGAGGTTATGCAGATGCTTGGAAGAGCTGGCAGACCTCAGTTCGAGGACAGTGCGGTGGCAGTGATCATGACGAAGGTGGACAAAAAGCAACGCTATGAGAGAATGATTTCCGGTACTGATGTCCTCGAAAGCAGCCTACACCTGAATCTCATTGAGCATCTGAACTCTGAAATTGGACTGGGGACTGTCAATAGCATTGGCTCCGCAAAGTCATGGCTCGAAGGAACATTTCTGGCTGTTCGCATGAGATTGAATCCCAATTATTACAAGATAGCCGGTATATATCCAGGCGGCGACACCGATGAGCGTCTTAAGCAAGTTTGCGAAAGAGATATCAAACTCCTTCGAGAACATGAATTAGTGACTGGAGGGCACGAAATCAAGTGCACGGTGTACGGAGACGCTATGTCTCGCTACATGATACAATTTGAGACGATGAAGCTATTATTGGGTATATCAAAAGAAGCAAAGACGGAGGAAATTGTAGGTAACCCCTTTTATTACACGCTAAACATTTGCTAACAAACCAAGCTCAATATTCTCTGCATGGCAAAGGATTTTCAAGATTTCAGAATGAAGCCCAACCAGAGAGCTTGTCTTAAAGAATTCAACCAGTCTCCATTCATGAAGTTTCCAATCAAGGGAAATATCTCTACAACTTCCCAGAAGATATCTTTGCTAGTGCAGTCCCAACTAGGCGGCATGGAGCACCCCACTGCAAAAGACTTCTCGACCCTGCGAAGACAATTTATGATAGAGAAATCTGTCATATTGGACCGTATGAAGCGTCTTATTCGATGTGTGATCGATTGTAAAGCGTATGATTGCGATGCGATCTCTACAAGGCACGCTCTTGACCTTTCAAGGAGCTTTTCTGCGGGTTTCTGGGAGCACTCCAACCTTCAACTTCAACAAGTTTCCCAAATTGGCCCTGTCGCAGCTAGGAAGTTGGTGACACACAATATCAATACTATTGAGAAGCTTTCCGCCCTTGACACTGCAAGTATTGAAAGATATGTCGGGAAAAATCCTCCATTCGGAAGGCAGATAAAGGATAGGGTTTCGGGATTTCCGAATTTGACGCTCGAAGAACTTTCAGTCAACAAAGTCACAACCAAAACTGAGCAGAAGCCAAAGGTCAAAATCAGAGTTCGCGTTGGATATTCCAATACTAGAGTGCCGGTATGGAATGGTCTAAAGCCCTCATTGACATTTACAGCAGAAACCACCAAGAGTGGCTGCCTTGTACATTTTTGGCGGGGCAGCATCCTTCAGCTTGACCATGGCTTCGAACTTGCCTTTACGGCTGAACTGCCGAGTGCCATTGATGAAATATACTGTGTTGTAGCTTGCGATGAGATCGTAGGAACGCAAAGAACACATTCTATCCAGCATAAGATCCCAGCCTCTGAGTTTCCACCTCCCACTCCCAGAAAAACTGTGGTTTCAAACAGCTCGCAATTCAAAGGTGCTTCAGATGATGAATTTGGTGGAGACGACCTCCAGGATAGTGATCTTCTTAATGTTGCTGCTGAATTGGAGCTTGTCGGGGACTCGGATGGATTCGTTGACGTTGAAGATGTGCTTGCACAGAGCTCAAAAAAATCGACTGACACCACGACGCCAAACATATCGGGATCTGTCCAGATGCCGAACGGTAAGTGGACCTGCAATCATTTGTGTCGTGATGGTCTCAAGAACGGGAACCCTTGCAAACACAAGTGTTGCCACGAAGGCCTGGATAAACCACCAAAGTCAAAGGTCAGAACCAAGGTAAATTATCGTGAACTTCCCGCATCCCTGTTGAGTATCTCATCATGTTTAGGCGTCTAGCTCCAAGCAGAATGTAGCCCCCTCCCAGAGTGACAAAACCGCGTCCGTCAAGCATAACATGGTACGTGCCACAACAATTTTTTCAAGGAGCTCAAATTGACTGCCCATCGTAGGTCTCGAAACTGAAGTTGAAAAGTCAGAAATCTCAACGTCAGGACGAAGACGAATTTGAAGTAATAGATCTTGCCGAGGATTATGAAACTCCCTACTCTCAATTCGCCACTCGTGACTATCAAAAGTTGCACAAGCTCCATACAAGCATTCAAGAGGATAGGCCTCTGCGAATGATGCAACAAACCCCTGCATTCGAGTATGGAAGCGGGAAGTCACCAAAACTACCCTTTGCACCCACCGACGACAATACTTTTGATAGCGATGAGCTTGACGAGTTAGAATTCCCATCACCGTCCAAACTCGTGAAGAACGTCAATAGAGGGCTTCATGGCATGCCTTTAACAACACAGTCAAGAACCTCAGCGAAGGCTGTTCCCGATGACAATGGTCTTGACGAGATAGAGTTTCCATCATCGTCTGAACCTCTGAAGAAGAGTGTTGCGCTTTCTTCGCAACGTGATTTTGACTCAAATCTTGAGCTGCCTTCGCCAGCAACATTACGGGAGCAATATGGCAACAAAGACCCTTTTGAAGAACCATATACTCCGAATCGACGCTCGGCTTCAAATATTCATACTAATGATGATTCGTTGACGAGCCTTGAAGCTGGGATGCTTGAGCTCAGCGACCCGATGATATCAGCACTAGAACCAACTAGCCCAAAACTCACATCTAGCTTCGCCAACGGCGTCTTTGATTTTGACTCTTTCCCAGAAGAAGATTACGACACAAAGTCAACCCCATGTTACTCAGCCCATCAAATTATAAATGCAGAGCCGACAGTCCTCCTCCCAGATGCTAAGGCATCCTTGAAAAGAGAGAGATCGCCAGCACCAGAAACAACTGAGGTGAAGCACCGCCGAATCGTAAAGGACCAGGCACCGGCAATGCCATCACTACCTGCATGGGTCAGTGAGTTTGATGCTGAGTTAATCAATGCACTGAAGGATTATGTCGAATTTGTCGAATGAAATAAAGCCATCAGAGTTGCTTTTGCTGCCTCTTGACAGATGCCCTTGGCATTTGAGCTACATATTGCTGTATATTGGCTGATCATTATCATGGTGTCGCTTTGGGCGTTCGTTCGGTTATTGCCAGTTCATGTTGATGAGATATCCTTTTGCATTGCTTCACGTAGGGTGAAGTGGAGGCTCTATATCGAGGATGCCAGTATTCTGCTTCTCTACATGTTTCTAGTGCATTTCAAGGTTACTCTGCCAATTGCATATCTCAGCTACATATTCAGAAATCCATACTACTTGAGAATTCCTTCAAATTTGTTAACAGTGCTAGCAGGGCCCTTGTGTTCTTTACGGTTCTATTTTTGTTCCGTGCCGCCCTACGGAGTCTGTTAAGACCTCGCGTGTTTTATTGCTTTTTGGTTTCTTTTTTCTATTGCTTCAGAAATTATACGTCCCGCAAACGAGCAGGAATCAAGAGGCGGAATTCACCGTTGATGCCGCATGGAAATGGCGCAAGTGCATCATGTTTTCTCAAGAGCATGTCTTGACTTTGATAAGTTTGATTCTGGCCAGTCTGTTTGATTGGTCCTGGCAATTGAAAGTCTGTGTGGTTGATCGGTCGTGCGTTACCAAAGTTTAACCAGAGAGAGATGAAAATCGGATGATCTGGCCTAGGTTTTGACTTTCATCTGATTGGATCCTATCTCGCACTTGACGGAAAAAATCCACTTTATACGAAGAAGAAGCCTCAGAAGTTAAGGATACGATATGCAAGTACTGTTTCACCAGAGTGTTTCTTATTCTGACGCTGCATGAACTGGGTTTATACAATACCACCCTACGGCCTCCTTCTGCAGAGCACCATGCAACAATCTTCCAATGCAGCTCCAAATGCATCTCGCAGGATGGAAATGCCGTCATATTACTTGGAAGTTCCCAACTCTGAAATTCGTATTGCAATTTGGTATTCTTTTTATTGATCCAAGGAGCCAATAGAAAAAGTGCATCAAGGTTCCAAGACAGCGCCCGGAGTACCCAACCTCTTGAGACAGACTAGGCGAGGTAAATTTAGTTGGTTCTATTCTTGTACTATACGGATACTTTTACTTGAAGTATATTTTATTTTGTACGGAGGTAAATTTACGGAGCGTACTGCATGCTTTTGCAGTAGTCATTGACCCCGAATAAGGCTGCATCTGGCAGCTTCTGAAGCTCACGATGCTCATTAGAGTTCGCAAATTTGATGGGTGTCTGTGCCACTATTATTGGGGTGCGTGTAGTGTGTGCAGCACAAGGATACGGTCGCCAGCGGCCAGAAGCGCATGAGTGGGGATGATCGCTTGTGGGCTATTGGATGGGGCAGGTTGCTTTTCCCAGGGGGGTAGGGGGAGGGGGGGCTCTGAATCCCTACACTGACCGTTCCTCACTAGCTATTCCCTACCTTATCCGGAGAGCTGAATGGGAGATGGTTCATTCGACATTGAGCTGCGCTGCGCTGCGTTGCGCTGCCACTCCGTAGGTTAGCGAACTTCCACCTTCGGGGCCTTCCTCTGGGGATGAATGTACCTAGTGAACAGCGTTGGATCCTGCTGATCCGCCGCCTGACCTGCAGCTGTCTCCCCTGGGCCCTACACCTCTTGGTCCTCTGAAGTGCGTGCAGCATCTCATCTCGCGACACGGCGACACGAGCGGAGCTGGGCGAATGGTAGAGTACTTCGTAGCAACAACAGCAATACTCGTGCGGATCAACAGCTTTCTCGGTGATGTGATGTGATGCGTTGCGCTGTGCTGTGCTGTTGCTTGGTATGCCATGCCCGCCTACGAGTACGTCCACAGTAAATTTACGGATCCAAATTTACACCACACATGTGCGGAGTACTCGAGTACTGTACCGAGTACGGAAGACTTCGTACGGAGTCTTTTACAAGTAAATTTACAATTTTGGCACCGCGAGGGAACGACAACCACGCCGCCCTCGAGCCCCTTTCCCGTTGCGCATCAAGTCCAGGGGCCCCCCCAACTTTGGATTGACCAATGAGCACCGTTTGGGAAGTTGCCTGCCAATTGCCTGGAATTCCTCGGTTAGTTGATTTGAAGAGGTGGATTACTTGTAATTCCACTAGAGACACGAAAGTGACTGACTGTCTTTGCTCTTGTCGTTTCTCTCTCACTCTGTGCTTCCATTGACAAGTTCATTCTTCTCCCTATATCGACACTTTTTCTTGCGTGCGACTCGTTCCCAATCTGTCCGCTGATCGAGGTAATTTATGCCCCATACGGATCCTCTCGAAAATAAACAGACGACTTTGAAACCGAGGATCCTTCGGCCCCGCTGCATCGCGATTCCGTAGTCGTGAAGGGTTGTGGGAGTTCACAGAACACTGTTCCCACGGATTTCGTAGAAGATGTATCATTGACGAGTTCTGGTATCCTATATTTCAAGTACGATTGTCTCTGCTGCTACTGTCATTTCGCCGTCCTAATTGTGCCCGTACAGCTTTTATTTCCTTTTGCAAATGCCATTTATTTTGTTAGTCCTATAACTCACAAACAAAGCAGCCACCCGACATCGGTTGAGATCTGATTGGAATGATGGGACGAACTTCAAAATTTTCCTTTCCTATACCAGGGCGAAAGAAGCACTCTCGGAGCGAGAGTCAAAATACCGTCTCTTTGGAGCCTCAACACATATCGCCTCCCAGTCTATCGAATCTCTCGAAAGCAAACAAAATATTAGGCACCAATTCGCCTACCATTGGCGAAGACGCTTCATGGAAATATCCATCCTCGACCTCGTCTCGAATAAATGTTTCGATTTCGGAAACAACAAACGACAATGACAACTGGGAAAATGGATCAGACGCTTTAGGAAAACGAGGCTCGTTACGAAAGCTACGCGCAAAGGCATCTTCAACTCTACTCGGACAAAATTATGGAGATGACAATGGTACGGGATGGAGGCTGAGGCATGAAAGTTCAAACTCGACTCTAAGATCGCATTACGATCGGCAAAATATCCCCCTATCTGTGTCGCAACAAACTTCTGCATCATCAGTAAGAGATCTTGCGTTACGGAAAGGGTTTCCTCCAATCGCTCAGAGGAGCCCGCTTCTCCAGTCTGAAGCGCCATATCAAGATCCGTATGAGACACGATACAAGGCCAACGAAGATCAGGCGACGCCAGGAAATGATAGGGAGCAACATCAAGAGAAGGAGCTACGAAAAAAGCCTGCGAAATTGGACTTGACTTTGCTTTTCCCACGACCCTCGCGAAGAAACACGGGAAAGTCGACGGACAGTTCTTTGATGACCCCATCATCAATGTCCACCGACGGTTCCCATACTCCATCAAGCGAAACAAGTAGACGAAAATTGAGGAAATCGAGGTCGAAGGAGTCCGCGCAATTACAAAATACGAGTATCCGATTATCTCACTCTCAGGACCCGCAAAATGGCAGAATGGAACATCTGGAAAACTTGCAAGATAGTTTTGAGCAGTCCATCCGCAGCCCCATGACAATTCCAAGGCTGGACCAAATTCCTGAATCAGGAGTTCCCCAGCAACTGACGATAGACCCAGACGATGAGAGTATGTCGCCACAATACCACCAATTCCCGATACCTCCCAGCGAAGACAGAAAGAACATGAATCCTGAAGGAAACGCACCCTTTTCCTGGAAAAACGTTCGCTCAAGCACGACGTCATCGAAAGAGAGTTCGGACAACGTCCCGCAAAGAAGAGATACTATAGATTATGTGCAGAGAAAAGTGGTATCGTCGAGTTCTGCTAGTGTACTGTCCAAAGGATCACGCCGTACCAATGGCAGTGGTACCGCATTATCCAATTCGGATCTCAAGTTCAAAAGCGTGCTTTCTCTATCGTCTGATTCTGAGGATGAAGCATGGGAGCCGAAACAAACCAGAACTCCCCAAAGAAATAACGAGAATGCCTCGTGGGGAGAGGAAAATATTAGCAATACCTCTCGGTTGAGAGAGGAGCGCACTCGGCAGTCACTTCCAGCTAGAGGATCGGCCGCTTATGGTCACAGACAGAAGGATTCCGATCTAGGGGGTTCGGCAAATCTCAACAATCATATTGCCTTGTCTGAGAAAATCCCAACGTCAACCTTGTCCGCACAACGGTCGTCCAGGAGAGAAGATTTCAACGTTTTTCCGGCTCAGCAAAACAGTTACCACCAAGCTCCACCGCGTGAGAATGATAAGAAAGGTCACAGGGCACATCCTTCCATCAGTTCAGCTCGTTCTGGTCGTTCAGCTCGTTCAGGGCCATCTGTAAAATCTCGTCTTTCGGGGGCATCACTTAGTCCCCATCCACCTCGTGCTCCTTCTCAGCCAACACCACCCCTCTCTCCGGCCTCCATGAACTTCCGCGAGGCATCCTCCGAAAAGAATAGCCGTCTCATGGCGGTGACACAGCAAGAAGAAGCGCTTCTCTCCGCTCTCCGCGAGAAGCGCACGCAAATTCGAGAAAAGATCATTAAAGAACATGAACACCAAGTTTCCCTCTCCCCACCGGGGACGAGAACAAGTCATTTGGATGAGCAAAAACGTGTGTGCTTATACCTTGAACCACCCATGGCAGACGACTCCGAGCCTTCCCCAGATTTGAGTGACTTCCTAGCTTTTGAATCAGATATGGAGAGTACGCCCCGAGCAAGCCATGGAAAGGGTCGGCCGCGGCCTGATTCTTACATTGTCGATCCCAGTACTCGGCGAGATCCCATGAATTCCCAATCGACAGCAAGAATCAGTGCTGTTGGTGCACCCGGGGGTCTCCAACGTAATGACTCGAAAAGAAAGAACGGCAGTGGTGTGAGGTTCACCAATGACACGAAGAACGCGCATCCAACTCCGAACACAGCTGATGCCCAGTTTTTTTTTAATTGATCGATTTGAACGAATGATTTCCTTGCTTTTTTGTTGTTTTCTTTTCATACAAGTTGGTTGCGAAGAAAGGGACTCGGAAAGGGATGTCTAGACGCGATGTGATACTAATGAGAAAGCGTAGGGTTTCCTGTAATGTGAATGAAGTCGTTGAAGAAACATATTTTCTTATTGTACTGTACCAGGCGATGGAAGGGGTTTTCTTCTTTTTTTTTGTGAGGGGGGGGGGGGGGGGGGGGGGTTTCCAAGCATAGAACGCAGTACACTTACTTACATACCTTGTATTTTCTTTTTTCCTTTGTTCCATACATACCCCTTCTTCTTCTTCTTCTTCTTCTTCTTCTTCTTCTTATTCTGGGCTCCATGGGCGAAGAGAGTTAGGGCTTGCATTTTATACCCCAGGAATTTTCCATCGTTTTCTCTCATTTTTTCATCCTGTATATTATGGGCAAAGATAATAGGAGGCGAGGAGCGAGATGATGGGACGGTGGTAGTACGATGTAAGGGGTGTGTTGGGTACTAGGTACGGTTTACTGATGCATCGTGTGTATTATTGGACATGCAGTAGCGACTTTTTAGAGTATTTCACTTTGGTTATTATGATGAATGTCGAAGCATGTGTATTTACTTGATGTTTAGTGGTGGTGTTATGTATGCACTGTAAGCCTCTGAAATTATCTTAGAATGTACATGGAGCTTGTTACTAATGGGGGATTGTGTATTATAGTAACGCTGTATGCCGATGCTCTAACAGCCAAGCGAATTAGCAGAACCCCTTATTATTGTTGCTGCCGAGTTGGGTTAGAGATATGTGAGCGAGCCGACGAACTTAGGATTTGCTGGAAAGAGAGGAAGTTTAGACCAGGTGTTTACAGTGTATACATAATAATACTACTAAACTTTAAGTAACTATATATACTTTGAATTCTATTGAAATAATTAATATAGATTACTCTTGTAAAGAAAGGGATAGAAAAGGGGATACTTTGGTGTGCCCTCGCTTAATTAGCCAGTCCCTGTCGCGCTAACAATTATTAACTACTTATCTAACCTTACTCTCCGTTGTAATTTCTCTTCTTTCTTTATAATACTACTTTACGACAGCGATAACGATAGCGAGAAGGGGAATAGTAGGTGTTTATAGGTAGGTATAATAGAGCTTACGAGAATAGGGGTACGGTATATTATTAGTATATACGAGACACGTATATAAGACCGGGAGGTATATTAAAGGTCACGCAAATAGGAATATAGGAGGACACACTCGTAGTAGAGGACTTGTAGTATAGAATAATTCGGACTAGATTTTATAGACGTCTCTACTCTCTAGCTCTTCCTGCTATATAAAGTAACTTTTGTAATTTTGGATTTATAGTTTATTACTTGGTTTAGGAGTATATTTAGAACACTGTAGTAATTACCCTAAAATCTGAGTCATCAATGTACTATTAAGACGCGACTTTGGGGTCCAAAGTATAGATACCTTACAATTCACTCTATATATGCCGAAATCCCCTTCACACTACACTTGCTACACCTTTTGAAACCCTGTTAGAACTGGGAGTACGTCTAAAATAGGAGCAAAAGTAAATTTTATACTCGTACAAGTTCACCGTGAAATTAGCGCTTTTTTATAGCACTTGAGGCATTAATTCCCTCAAAAAGTAAATCTAGGACACCTACCTTGTACCAGAGACATTCACACTTTAGATTCAGAAGTTGGGTTTTGCGATATGTATTTGCTTGAAGATTGGTACTGTAGTAGCATTGTGGTGGCCTGCAAACGTATGGCCTACCCGTTCTCCTTTCTAGACCTACTGCAAATGACCGTACTTCAGGATAATTGTCAACTACCCCTTTGACCTCGAATCCTTTTTAGACTCCTAAGTGTATCGAACCTAACTCTGGAGCAACTACAGTATCTTTCTTTAAGCGTTGCAGTTGCATTCACCTTTGCTATAATTTGAATCCACTATTAATAAAAAGCTCTATGTATAATTTGACATAACGGGAATAGCAATGAAAGGGTGTCAACAGAGTTACAGAAACAAACACTTACACGCAGGTTTTTGGTCCTTGTAGACAATAACTTTTGCACTCATCGTCGTTCTCACATAACTTTGTGAGCTGTCCGTGTGCTGCTGCCATTCCAGCGAAGAGGGCGAAGGCGAGGACCTTTGCGGCTGGGAACTGCATTTTTGGTTGATGGTTTTGTTTGAAGGGAGATGTGGTTGCAAATGGTGAAAGTATGTAAATATGTATACAGAGTAGAAGGATGAGATGTAGAAAAAGATGGTTGAGAGAAAAATGGGGGGAGGATGGTTGGGTTTATATATCCCTCAAAGTCGCATAGATATACCCTCCTTCCCCCTGATTAATCGTTAATCATCGTGAACTTTATTCTTTTGGGGGCGCAGGGTAGTTTCGCCGTACGAATCTTGCATGAGTCTGTCAGGAATCAGCATTTAAACAATGCAGGGGGAGAGTAACTAATCCTTTTGAATTCGAGTTACTGGATGCACCCTTGCTCGCACCCTGGATGTGCATTCCAAGCCAGACATGCACATATCGCGATTGTTTCGACGTTGGCACTACTTGGGTAGTGAAGTCGACACGAGTGCCTATAGCGCGTCTGGGCATTACTCCGACCGGTCCGACTATTGGGAACCCGCGGAAGCCCATGGGCCAAAGCTTATTTTTAGCTTTTTAATATACTTCATCCCAGACGTGACAAACGAATTCTGGGTTGACATGGGATTTCCTAGTGCAATACAGGGTAAGAAGAAATCCGCTAGACTTTAACGTTTGTTGCGCCTGGGAGGCTGGGATGAAATAGAAGTAGAAGCACTTGAAGAAATGCTTGTTCCCGGAAATCTTGGGTTAGATAGGAAATCGTAAACTTGAAAAATTAGATACAGACAAACCTGGATATAAGGATATCCTTATATCCAGTATCCTTATATATAGGTCTATCTTTATATATATAGATATATATAGGACTTTGAGGGAATACTATAAACTTGTTTAGGCTTAGTATCTAGATTCTGTTCTAGTTAATTAATCGGTAATTAACTAAACTATCCCTCTATAAATTATAAATACCTAAAATACCTCCTAATTAATTAGAAATTAACAGGACTACCCCCTAAATTTTACCTTTTAAAATGAGGGGTAGTTTTGTTACTATACTAAGAATAAGGAGTAGTTCTATTAGTGTGAAGGTTCGATTTCGAGTTTTATAGTGAATGGATTCGCTTGAGTGAATAGGGGTATTCGGCCGTAGCTATTTAGTTAGTTCCACCGCGAGGAGTTCTCTCCTTCTCTCCTTGCGGACAATCTAATTAATATACTACCTTAATATATTGTCCGCCTTTTACGAACTAATACAATCGATATAGTCGTCGTATTCTATTATAGCTAACCAAGCCTTTGGTATAGGCTTCGAGGGCTAGGCCGGAGACCAAAATCTATAACTACCTGGCGGATTCGTACCTTGGAATAACCTACTAGACCCTTAACCTTAACCTTAACCTTAACTAGAATACTTTGATGCTAATAACCTTTACTATTACTGTAACGACCCGTAGACACTCTCTTAAGCCGCGACCCGAAACCCTCAAGTATTCTAACAAATATTCAAGGGCATCGTCGAGGGTTTGGAAACATCTAGACAAGTATATACAGAGGCCCTTCGAGACGAAGAGGAAGCAAAGGAAGACACCTAGAAACTCTAGAATAAGTATACGTAACTCTACAATCGATTCGTCGTACTCTAGAAACAGAACAGTAAGCTTCGAACTACTGCTTAAACAGCTCTAGTTGCTCCTACACCCCTACTAGTGAATACCTTATAATAATAACAAGTCTACGTTGCGCGTTCCCCGGCATATACTAATCTTGTTAAATTCGGTAGTAAGCTTCGATCTCCCTCTGACCTTCGTAGCTATCTTATTAGTACAAGAATCAAGCTTTAGCAGAATCGGGATTAGTGGACTAATGAGACTAACCATAAAAACTACGTTTTGAACACTTTGGAAGGCGAAGCACGCAAGTATATTAACCCTTATATTAACGAACTTAGAGAGTACGGTCCAGCTTTGCAATCTGTTAACGATATCTTTACTACCTTAAGCAATACCTTTAGTAATCCCTATTTATGTAGTGATGCCTTTAACAAGCTCTACAAACTTTAATAAGACAACACAAGAACTAACGAGTTCCTTACTAACTTCTTATCCCTCTATATAGTATTAAACTCTTAAGGATATAAAGCTTATACCCTCTTACAAAATACTCTAGATTCTAGTGTCACGAATCACGTGTTCACGTGATACTTGTTATAATAAGAGGCGCAACCCTCGACAGGCACATCCAGGTTTCTTATAGCAAATAGGGATCGCTTGGGGTAGCTAAGCGATCCAAGGATTTCCATTGGTCACTGTCACGTGACATATACAGGTCGACTTCTCGACTGTCGACATTGTCGACTTCTGAAGTATGAAGGTTCTATATAAGACTGGCACGTCTGCCATTAGATAGGAGCTTCGTGCTCAACTTAGTTATTAATCTTATTATATTGTTTGACATCTTTGATACAAGTAACGAGTTCACTTCTAAGTGAACAACCCGATAGTCTTCTTCTTATCATAGTATACTAACCAGCGAACACCTAGCCAAGTTTAGTTAGCTAGTTTAAGTATTCGTTACACTTTGAGCACCTGCTTTAAGTCGAAACTATTACGATAGCTCCCACCACCCTAGCAGCAGGATCGGCCACCAGCCCCTAGGCTAGCCGAGTCAACCTCTCCGAAACCAGCGGAGGGACTGCTACGACAAACATCAACACTCCTCGATCAAGAGACGTCGACGACGACGACGACGACGACAGTATAATAGATACACCTAATCCTTACAAGGTCGAAGCACTTGAAAACATCAAAGTCAAGATGCCCGACACGTACAACGGAAAGCGAACGGAACTTGACTTGTTCCTTCTTTAGATGGACATCTACTTCAACTTTAACAAAGAGAAGTTCGAGGACGACTATAGCTTTCGCTCGATCTTCGCTGTCTCCTACCTTAGGGGACCAGCGCTAGAATAGGCCTAGCCTTACCTCGAGGATTACTTCGACAACAATGGAGGAAACATGACTATAACCAAGGCTATGTTCAGGTCTTGGGGAGGATTCAAATAGGCGATTCGACGAGTCTTCGGAGACTTCGACGCTGTCCGTACTACGGTACGCAACCTTCTAGGTTTGCGACAAACCGGATCAGCTATCGACTACGCTAACGAGTTCTAGCGATATAGGAACAAATCAGGGTAGGACGCCCCTGCACTTATAGAATTATTCCAAAGGGGACTCAAGACGTATCTCTGTAAGGAGATGGCAAGACAAAACATAACCTTCTTAAACATTACGACTATAATTAAGACTATTATCTAGTTAGACAACCGTCTCTAGGAATTTAGGAAGTTATCCCTAAAGTAGGAGAACTAGTCCAAGGGACACAAGCGGTAGAATCGTTCCTATTACGGAAAGGGCCGTGAAGTAAACGCTGCCGAAAAGAAACCCTTCCCGTAGGAAGGAGGTCTTTCCTAGGAAGAACGTAACCGAAGACGCAAGTAGAACTTATATTACTCTTATAGCAAATCCGGCCATCGAGCAAACGAGTGCCGCGCAAAGGATACGAAGAAACCCTAGAAAGGAACAAAGCAAATTAATACTATAGCTAGGAAAGAAATAGCTATACTTAAAAAGAGAATGTTAACTAGCGACGAACTCGAGGAGATAGGGATCTACACCTAGCTTAAGAACGACTTAGAACTTAACGAGTACTACGCTACGAGATCTAACGATGAACACTCTCTGCCCCTCTAGTCACAAGGGAATAAGCGGTACAAGTCCGACGAGTCAGAATCGTTAGGATCATCAGATAGCACCTCAGGGGACGAATATGATCCGTCTAAGCGGAACCCCGAGGTCGGAGAAAATTGGACATTTATTGGGACCTTTATATTAGGTAATAGATAGGTCTACATAGACGGGTTGAAGTTAGACTTCTGGAGCCCGCACGCTACTTATGGTAGCAAGCCAGTTACCCTGACCGCCTATAAGGTGACCGATTATAACGACTATTAGATAACTTTCGAAAATATCCTATTAGGACAAGTGGTTATTAAAGCTACTAAGCGTTATAACGAAAATGACTCAGATGACGAACCTCAAGAGGAGGTATATCTAGAACCACTGCCACAGGTCGGAGATACCTAGAGGGTATACGACATAACTCTATAGACTAGCGAATAGAGATAGGTAAGCGAACTAGAGTTCGTTGGCCAACCTAAGCTAAACTTCGTAAGAGACCTCCCGAAGGTATAGTTAGACCTATACGCGGATGGAACATATATAGTGGAACGGGTAGACGAGACAGGAGTCTTGTTCTTACTAACGAGAGGCCGAGATAGACATCTATTCCTAGTTCGCTACGCTAGCTAGGACAAGGAGATCTACGCTACTTCTAGAGACTAACAGTTAGTAGTAACTACGGTCATACGAGGGAAGGAACTCTAAGTAATAATAGACTCGGGAGCTATAGGAAACTTCCTTTCCCTGAACTTAGCTAGGAAGCTAAACGTCCCTATTAGGAAGACGGTACCCTACCAGTTGACGGTAGTAGACAGGACGGAAATAGGATACCAGAACAGAATAATTAACCAGAGTACTATTCTAACAAAAACTACTATCGACGGACACTGTTTAGACATATAGTTCGATATCGTTGAAATGGGAAGCAAGGAAGCGATTCTTAGTATACCTTAGATTAGAGAACATAATCTAGATATCGATTAGAAGGTAAGAAAGATTACCTTTAGTTGTTATAGTTACAAGGGTTCGTACGAATAACTACAAGGCCAGAACGAAGTTTGCGCTACTTCTTCCAAAGAGCCCGGACACCTAGGAAAGGGTCCTCCATAGGTTAGCAAAGGAGCCGATTCAGAGTTACCTATATAGTATAGAGAATTTAAGGATCTGTTCAAGAACCCGGAGGACATACGTACCCTTCCCGAACATCGCCTATAGGATTACGAGATTAAACTAAAAGAGGGTCATAACCTTAGGAAGTAAAAGCTTCGACCTTACAATTGGAGGAACCTTTAGCTACTCGAGGAGTACGTTAAGGAGGGAATTAAGAAAGGACATATTCGGAAGTTAGAGTCACCGACCGCTTCGAACATGTTAATCGCCAAGAAAAAGGACAATCTAAAAGGTAGAGCTTATATTAACTACCGAGAAGTTAATAATACTACAGTTAAGGACGCTTATCCGTTACTAACCGGCCAATACTTGCGGGACAAGTTAGGCCGAGCTAAGATATTTACTAAGCTCGACCAACGAAATGCTTTTGGCTTAATTAGGATTAAGCCGGGAGATAAATAGAAGACGGCATTTGTCTTGCCATCAGGACTCTACGAGTACAATATAATACTATTCGGACTTACGAACGTACTAGCTACTTGTTAGAGATAAAACAATAGTATTCTAGAAGACCTTCTAGGAGTAACTATTATCTATTACCTAGACAATATTCTAGTATACTTAGAACGAAAGGAAGACTATTAGGGACACGTTAGAGAGGTCTTGCGGAGACTCGCTGCCGTAGACTCCCGCCTTAAGTTATCGAAGTGCGAGTTCGGAATAACTTATACTATCTTCCTTAGATATATAATTAGCCCTAGTTAAATAGAAGTTAACCTAGACAAAATTAAGGTAATCGTAGAATAGAAATCACCCGAGAACGTTAAGGACGTCTAATTATTCTAGGGATTCGCTAACTTTTGTCGATAGTTTATAGTAGACTATACTAGACTGTCTAAACCCCTAACGGACTTGACCAGGAAAGATAAGACATTCTCCTGGGACAAGACGACGGAACAGGCATTTTAGGAAATTAAGAAGCGATTCGCTAAGGAGCTAATCCTTAGGAATCACAACGTCGACAAACCAAGCACTGTTAAGATAGATGCTTCGGACACTACTATTGGAGCTATATACTTATAGCCTAATGAGAACGGGAAGCTAATACCTGTCGTATACTTCTCGAAAATATTGGATTCAGCTTAGTAGAACTATAGTATCTTTGAGAAAGAACTCCTCGCTATAGTCCTGGCTTTAGAGTATTGGAAGATTTACCTTTAGGGTACAAAGTACTAGGTAACTGTCCTTACTAACTATGAGAATCTGAAGACATTTACGACAACTAAGGAGCTTAGTAATAGGAGACTCGCTAGGTGGTCGTAAATCCTAGCTAGATTCGACATTGTGATTCGTTATGTTAGTAGAACGTTAAACGTACGAGTAGATACGCTTAGCCGGAAACTAGGCTACGAAGGAGACAAGGAGTACAAAAAGATTGCGATCTTAAAGACTCTTGAGAACGGAGACCTTGCCCTAACGATTTATGAAATCGCTGCTATAACCAGGGAGAGCCCTTAGGACAATAAAATTAGAGTAGCGTAGTTATGAGACAAGATCGAAAAAACAAAGAACGGCAAGATCTGGGTCCTAGACTCATATGTAAAAGAATTCGTTACAGAATACTATGCGGCACCGGCCCATGGACATCAAGGAGTTCGCCGAACTCTCTAACGGATTAGACGGAACTACTATATTAAGAAGGTAGCAGCCGTAGTCAAGGAAGTGATAGCGGAGTGTAATACCTATATTAGGAGCAAGGCTCCCCGCCATGCCCCCTACGGACAGATGGGCACTACTCCGATACTACTAACCCCTTGGAAGTCGATCTCTTAGGATTTTATAGTAAAATTACCGAAATCCAAGGATCCGATGACAGGCGTCGAGTACAACTTGATCCTAGTTATCATAGAAAGGCTAACGAAATACATGATCCTAGTACTATACAAAGAGTTAAGTACAGCCGAGGAACTAGTATTTGCATTCCTTAGGGAAGTAGTCTCGAAACATGGACTACTAGAAGAGATTATCTTAGACAGAGACAAGCTCTTTACCTCATTGTTCTAGATAGTACTCACGGAGCGCTTAGGAGTGAAAAGAAAGCTATCGACAGCATTTTACCCCTAGACAAATGGAGGGAACGAACGTATAAATCAGGTAGTTAAAACATACCTTCGTTACTATGTAAATTACTAATAGGACGATTAGGTCGAACTACTACTACTAGTAGAATTCGTATATAATAGCTCAACAACGGAAACAACACTTGTTACGCTATTCTACGCTAACTTTGGGTATGAATTAGAAGCGTATCGAGAACCATTGGCTACGACAACAGATAACTAACTTGCCCGTATCCAGGTCTCGAAGATCAAAGGGTTGTACATAGAACTCGCAAGTGAATTGTAGTTTGTGGCAGAAAGAAACGCGCACTACTACAATAAACGACGTAGTTAGGAGCCAACGTTAAAAGAGGGGGATAAAGTCTACCTTGTACGGAAAAACATTAATACAAGGAGACTAAGCAACAAACTGGACCATAGGAAACTCGGACCATTTAAAATCAAAAGGGTTAGAGGACTATTGAATTATGAATTAGTACTACCAGAGACAATGAATATCCACCTAGTATTCCACATATCCCTGCTCGAACTAGCACCACCGGGAGCACTACTAGCCCTACACACAGAAATTCAACCAGTTAATCCAAACGCCGAATATGAGGTCGAGAAGATTCTTAACTATAGGATTGTCAGAGGACAGATCAAGTACTTGATCAAATGGTTGGATTACCTACACTCGGAGAACACCTAGGAACCTAGAAAGAACATTACCTAGTACTCGGAGGAACTTCAGGAGTTCCACCGCCGAAACCTAGGGTTGCCCACGTCTTAGGATCGCCTGAGAGACTCTCCAGGAAGGCGGGGTCGAGACCTAGTTCGGGAAAAGGGTCGGAAGCAGTAGGAGTTGGAAGGTCGGCTAGTCGCGCGACCTCCCTCTTCCGCTCTTCCTCCTTCTCAGCCTCCTCCTTCTCCTTTTCTTGTTTGCGATCTAATTTATTAAGGGATGAGAGACCGCGCCTGAGCATTTCCTACTTACGATCATCAAGCGTACGCTGTAGCTTACGAAGACGGAGGATTTTCGCTATAGCCTCCTCCTCTTCATTACGAAGGCGCCGGCGTTGTTTGTCTAGAGACTCCTAGTCAAAGGACGAGGGAGCTCTGTTTCTTTCCTTGACATCGCAAGTCTTTCCTTGAAGAGTACAAGCAGAGCACTTGTCCCCCCTAGGAAGGGCCACGCATCTTCGACCCTCCCTACCATGTCGAGAACTGGTTGTACATCGAGTACAAGGAACTATTTCGTCTCCGGAACGTTCGATTCGAAAAGCAGCGTTAATTCGGTATTTCTTAAGCTTGGCTTTGGAAGACGGGAGTGACATAGTGAAAAGAAGGGAAGGCTGATAGCCTTCTGACGATATTTCTTTGGTTGTACTTAAGCTTGGGGACCAAGCTAAGCTAGAAAGGGGATAGTGTCACGAATCACGTGTTCACGTGATACTTGTTATAATAAGAGGCGCAACCCTCGACAGGCACATCCAGGTTTCTTATAGCAAATAGGGATCGCTTGGGGTAGCTAAGCGATCCAAGGATTTCCATTGGTCACTGTCACGTGACATATGTAGGTCGACTTCTCGACTGTCGACATTGTCGACTTCTGAAGTATGAAGGTTCTATATAAGACTGGCACGTCTGCCATTAGATAGGAGCTTCGTGCTCAACTTAGTTATCAATCTTATCATATTGTTTGACATCTTTGATACAAGTAACGAGTTCACTTCCAAGTGAACAACCCGATAGTCTTCTTCTTATCATAGCATACCAACCAGCGAACACCCAGCCAAGTTTAGTTAGCCAGTTTGAGTATTCGTTACATCTAGGGTCGCTGATCGCGTTTTACAGAACCCTCTCTATAATAATAAACTCCCTCTTACGAATTTAGCTACCCTTGTACAAGATACTAACTATATCTACCGCTACGTTTTTAGTGAGAATTTTCTTAATAAGAAGTCTGCTAGTAGTCCTCTATAACCTATTATTCCTCCGCCTACTTCGGCTACTGTTTCTACGGCGGACTCCGGTTATAATCCTATAGATTTAGACGCTCTGAAGATTAGTAGCGAGGTGGTTTAGACTAAGAAGGATATCGAAGACAAGAAGCGCGTGGTTACGTTAGAGGAGAAGAAGGCTCGGAAGGAATATTAAATAAAGTATAGCTTGTGCTTTTATTGTGATTCTCCTGACTATAACTTAAAGACTCCCTGTCCTAAGTTAGAGAAGGCTAAGGAGGCGAAAGCGAAGAAGGATAAGGCGGGAAAAGCATAGTCTCTAGTAATAGTCGCCGTTAGGGATATAAAAGGAATAAGATATTAAGGCTCTCTTTACTTAAGGAAAGGCAAAAGAACGTTATAGAAGTCCTTTGTAAGGTAGTTTACAAAGATCTTAAGAATACCGACAATCTATATACTACTTCTACTACTTATTATATACTTGATTCTAGTACTTTAGCTTAATACTTTATCGATTCTGCCTACGCGTAACGAAATAGATTTGTTTTAGAACTACTCGCTCGACCACGAAGTCTTCGCATTGTAGACGGACGGCCTTCTATTACGGGTGCTATTATATATACTATTACTTTAGATTTGATTATTAGCAAGTATATCGAACGTTAGCAACGGTTTTACATTACTACGCTAGTATCCCACGATATTATTCTAGGACAACTATAGCTAGCTCTTTATAACCCGAACGTGGACTAGATAGGACGAGTTATCGACTTTTGCTCTAGATTTTGTAAGGCCTACTATATACTATAGCGCCTAGATACTATACAAGTTACTTGTATAAGGGAAGAGGTACGAGCACCACTGCCGCGGAAAGTAGGCGCTGCCGCTTTCTATAAGCTTGCGAAGACTTATAGAGTCGAGGTATTCTCTCTGTCTCTCTTTGAAATAAACCAGCATTTAGAGAGATCTAGGATAGATTTAGATAACTCTTTAGTTAAGGAATCTCGTTAGATTCGTCTAGACGATAGCTTAGATAGCCCTCAGCGGATAGAGCGTATTTTAAAAGAGGAGTAGTCTTTTTCTCCCTTGCCTAATTTGAATATCCCTAGAACTTGATATAGAGAGCCTCGGAGCTCTATTTGTATAGCGTATCGATGGAAGACGTGGAAATCGCTTTACGACCAAAATCGATGGTTGATCCTACTTCTCTTTTGCTATAATACTACTACTGTTACCTACTACTTTTTAATAGAGACGTAGCTAAGATCTTGCCACCGTATCGGGATTACGATCTATATATTGAACTTAAGCCTGACAAGGCGCTACCTTATAGTAAGTTATATAATATGTCTAAGCTAGAGCTTCTAGTTTTAAGAAAGTACCTCAAGGAACAGTTGGACAAAGGCTTTATTCGCGCGAGCACTTCTCTTGCCGCTTCCCTAGTGTTATTTGCAAAGAAACCTAGTAGCGGCCTTCGCTTTTGCGTAGATTATTAACTCTTGAATAACATTACTATTAAGAACCGATATCCTATTCTACTAATTTAAGAGACCCTCTAGCGCTTAAGCAAAGCTCGATACTTTACTAAGCTTAATGTTATTACGGTATTTAACCGTATTCGTATAAAAGAAGGGGACGAATAGCTTACTATATTTAATACTCGATATAGCTTATTTGAGTCTTTAGTTGTGCCTTTTGGCCTTACTAATGCTCTAGCTACTTTCTAAGCTTAGATTAACGAAGTTCTTCGCCCCTTTTTAGACCTGTTTTGTTTAGCTTTCCTCGACGATATATTAGTTTATTCTAATGACCTAAAATCTTACCGCGAGCACGTCTATTAAGTACTCGATGCTCTATAATCAGCCGGCCTATATTTAGATATAAAGAAGTGTGATTTTGAAGTCTAGGAAGTCAAGTATCTTAGTATAATAATTAATACCGACGGCGTACGAATAGATCTAGAGAAAGTCTCTACAGTTATTAATTAGTAGACGCTATCTAATCTTAAGGACTTGTAAGCTTTTCTAGGGTTTTCGAACTTTTACTGTCGCTTTATTAAGGACTTTTCGTATATTATTAAGCCCCTTAATTTTCTCTCTAGGCAGGGAGTGTCTTGGTCCTAGGATTCGGATTACGAGCATACGTTCTAGACGCTTAAGCGAGCCTTTATTTCAGCCCCTATTCTTCGATACTTTGATTATACTAAAGAAGTAGTTTTAGAATACGATTCTTTAGACTTTGTATCTATAGCGATACTCTCTTAGTATTTTAATAGTATTTTACATCCTGTGGCGTTTATATCTAGGGTATTTGACCTCGCTAAATACAATTATAAGATCTACGATAAGGAGCTTCTTATAATTGTACGAGCCTTCGAATTCTAGCGAGCCGAGCTAGCCAGCGTCGAATACCCTATTTCCGTTGTTATAGACTACTAGAATCTCAAGTACTTTATAACTACAAAGCACCTTACTTATCGCTAAGTACGTTAGAGCGAGTTCCTGTCCTCCTTTGACTTTGTTATTAAAGTAGCCCCTGCAAAAGACCTCGTTAAGCCCGACTCTTTGACTCGACGCTCCCAGGATTTACCCCAAGATTCGGACGATCCCCGCTTAAAATACTAAGACCAGGCCCTACTTAAGGGTCACAATTTGGACCCGGCCTTACGATTGTCGCCTATATAACTAGAGGAGGCTACCGAATCTAACGACTAGAAGATTACCCGTATACTTAAGGAGGGCTATCTTGATAACCCCTTCTAGAAGCGAATATTAACTAAGATAAATCGTGTTAACCGTACCCTGTACTCTAAGGAAGTGTCTTTGTCGGAATATACAATTCGCGAAAAACAGCTATACTTCCGGGACCGTCTATACGTTCCTAATACTAATTTACGAGTATAGCTACTTCAAAAGAGCCACGATTCTATAGAAAGTGGTTACCTAGGACAGAACAAGCTTTTTAAACTAATTTCTCGATATTATTAGTGGCCGAAGTTATATAGCGATATCGCTTAGTTTTATAGAGCTTGTAAGAGTTACGCTTATAATAAGAACTCTTAGCTTCGTTATTAAGGCACTCTAAAACTACTTCTACTCCCACTTTAGCGTTAGACCGACTTATCTATAGATTTTATAGGTCCCCTTGCTAGGATTAATAGTTTTAACTAGGTAATAGTAGTTACTAATAGGCTTTCTAAGGACTATTATATTATTCCTTGCAAAACTACTATAACCGCTGCTAATCTAGCTTACGTCTTCGTACAAGAGATTTAGAAGCTCCATAGACTTCCTAGCTTAATTGTCTCTGACCGGGGAACCTTGTTTATATCTAACTTCTAGAAAGCTGTCTACGACATACTACAAATCTAGGTATAACTCTCGACAGCCTACTATCCTAAGACTAACGGTTAAACCGAAATTATAAACAAGTCAGTAGCGAAATACCTTCGTCTTTATTTAGAGTTCGCTTAGAAGAAGTAGGTATAATATCTCCCCCTAGTAGAATTCGCTATACGGAATGTTATAAATAGCTCTACTAGAATATCCCCCTTTTTTGCGAACCACGGTTACTACCCTCGACTAAGCTTTGTACTACTAAGAGACTTAGACTCTATGTCACTAAAAGAACTAGCTAGTACTCGATTCGCACAGAAAATGTAGGAGATCCTCGATTTATTACGAACTAATCTCCTAGCCGCTTAAGATTCGATAGAGTCTTCTACTAATAATTTAAGGGACCTAGCCCCTGCTTATCGAGTAGGTGATTTAGTACTATTAAGTACTAAAAATATCCTATCTACTCGTCCTATTCCTAAATTCGATACTAAGTTTATAGGACCTTTCCGAGTCCTTCAGAAGGTTAACTCGCACGCGTATAAGCTAGACTTGCTAGTAGAACTCGAAGCAATCCATCTAGTCTTCTATACTAATTTGTTACGGCTAACTGTAGGTACTCTACTACCTGGGCAGCACAATCTACCAGCTATACTAGTAGCGCTCGATAATAGGGGTCAGGAATTATAGGCAGTTGACAGAATTATTAATTCTCGGCGTTAAGATAGTCAATTTGAGTATTTAGTCTAGTAGAGAGGTTACAAGGAGACCACGTGGGAGCCCCTTGCGAATGTCTTTACAGGCTCTACATCTCGTACCCTGTTCCATCGTTCTTTCCCTGATAAGTTACGACCTACGTCTAAGGAATTGCAAGCTGCTCGCGCTGCTTCTGTGCAGAAGGGTTATAGGATAAGGGGGGGCCTTATGTGAAGGTTCGATTTCGAGTTTTATAGTGAATGGATTCGCTTGAGTGAATAGGGGTATTCGGCCGTAGCTATTTAGTTAGTTCCACCGCGAGGAGTTCTCTCCTTCTCTCCTTGCGGACAATCTAATCAATATACCACCCTGACAATTAGTATCGCTTAGAAAAAGGGGTATATTTCTATTATAATATAAGAGTTATAAGATTCTACAATTCTATTTATTTATAGTTTTTATAGCGAATTATACTAAAAAGTTAATAAATAAAGTGAATTAATCTACTCCTACTTACTTCCTACTTCGTAGTCTACTTCTAATAGATTTTAGGGGTAGTTTAGCCTAGTAGTTCTTACCTTAACGCTTACGCTTATTATTAGTTATTTCTTATTCCTAAGTAATATCCTTAATTCCTTTAACCTATTATTATTATTATTATTCCTAAGTAATATCCTCGATTCCTTTAACCTATTATTATTATTATTCCTAAGTAATATCCTTAATATCCTTACCCCTAGGCCTTAATAATATTACTCTAGTCTTCTTATACTTAAGCGCTCTCCTTATAAAATTAGTGTTTTAAATTAGGTTACTTTTTATAAGATTTCTCCGCCTTATCCTTATACTAATTTACTTATTATTCTTCATTTATATTACCTAGTATATATAAAAGGTCCTAAAGTATTAGTTCGAGTTACTTTCTTTTAGAGTTAACTTTTAGTTCCTTGTCCGTATAATAATAGTAGCTATTAATTATACGCTAATTTAGGTTATACTTTACTATTACTTCTCTACTAAATATATTTAAAACCTTAGGGAACTCGTTAGGTTTAATATATTTAGGGTAAAGTACTCTACTACTAGTTATATTATATTATTATTACTTATACTCTTATATTAGCTTATCCTTATTATTAAGGTCTAAATTAATTAATAGAGTTTTATTCTACTTATATTCCTTGTTTATAAGTCTCTCTTCTTTATATTCCTTAGTAATCTATCGTTTAATCCGCTATTTACTAGTCTCTAAGCTAGTATCCGCGTTATATTCGTCGTCTTGTTTAGGGTCTTGTTTAGGGTCTTGTTTAGGTATACCTTTAGTAGGCTCGGTACATTAACATCTTTTTTCTCGAACTAGATTTTTTGTTCTAAACGATCTAGTTACTTCTGCTTTAGACTAAAGCGCTAATTTCCTTTCGAGGACATGTTCTCTCGAGTCTCCCCCCCCTCTCCTACCCCCCTGATTAGGGG